>OZ026619.1:8114877-8129877 GCA_964020975.1 Hermodice carunculata
TTCCGTTATCACTAAATACCTCAATAGGCAAATTTCTATGAGCTATAAAACAACAGAGTGTGTTTATATAGGATTTAGCGTCTAGCGAGTACAACATCTCTAAATGGACTACTGGTGTGGACATGCTCCTAAATGTACATCCATATCACTTTCTCTCATAACAATATTGTTTTGAATGGAATGGCCCAAAAGCATCCAAGCTAATAAAACTAAACGCTTCCCAATTAGCCTAGATGCTTTCTTGAGGCAAATCAGCTATTAATTGTGAAGTTGGCTTAGCAAACATTTTCTTACATTGGATGCACCTGTGCAAGATATGTTTTATCAAGCTGCGATCCTTAACCATCCAATACTTAGATCTGATCAAACATAAAGTCCATTCAGCCCCTAAGTGTCCACGTGCATAATAATTCCTTACAATGGTCACATTCACAGAATGTTTATGAAGAAGAGTTACAGGATGATGTCCCCCCTCCTTCCCCGCAACCTCAACAATCAGTCTTTATCCAGGAACGGATGGAACTTGATTTAGGTAAGATCCTACCGTTTGGAAGATATTTCATCTCTATTGCACTCAAAGAATTGGAGCTGGCAATGCTCCAGGAAGAACCTCCTGTTTATCCCTTACTTTTTAATTGCAAAATCTGTGCAACCATGGTAAGGCTTATAACATGCTCGTCCATAAGGAGAAAGGTTCCGATATTCTCTGTAACCAATTTGGATGTTTTTGTTCAGTTACACTTGTTAAGGTAATTTTGATTTCAGGATAATTTATTTTTGGCACTGAGAACGACTGATGATCCTCATGTATCCAGAACAATGTATGATCCGACAACTAAGAAGGATCATGTTTCGATAACTGAATTTACTGACATCTGTAAAAGATCGGATTACAATACGTTTATTTTTAATGAAGGTGCAGAATCTACTCGACTCATTACATATATAGCCTAGAGCTAGCATGGAGTCGGTCCATAAGTACACTGTTACACTTTGAGACCCAATTCAGCGCATAGAACAGAATATATTTCAGCACCTTTGACAGCAGCTTCCAGCTGAAGACGTGTGATTGACCTCTGTTTAGTTGGAGCCGCATGACTTTTGCTCATAAGCAGATGAGAAGAAACATCAGTTTTGCAACTTACGCTCCTGCAATAAGCTGAAGCAGCATAAGAGGCGTCACTGGAATCAGTGAATATATGATAATCATGGTAGTAATTATCAAAAGCTAGATGTTTGACACCATGGGAAAGTAAAATGTTTCAACATGTGCAACGACCCAATCCATGAGTACCATGCAGTAAGCATTTCTTCTGGCACAGAATCATCCCACCCAAGTTTCAGACACGTCGGATTCTCCCTACAGAGTGCATGGGGAAAATTGTGCACTTTTGCATGTTGTGTAATAGGAATATCTTCCATGAAGAGCCGGTCATTTATGGCACATTTTGTCAATTCGAATACACCAGTATGTTTAACTGTGGAAACCCCATGTCAATTTTATGCACGTTATTCTTGCAAGGTCCAGAGCAAGTCAGGTCATCGACATACATATTTTTGAAAATGACATCTCTCACTTTAAAATCTAAATTCGGGTTGTCAAAAACCCTTCTCCTGAGTGTATAAGCATACGAAATAGAACACCACACACCACCAAAAGTTGGGTTGACATGCGTAAGTTGATCAATTTATCACTCTTTATCCACAAAAAGCATAGGAAATATCGAAGATATGATAGAATACGGATTTGGGAATACATTGCAGTGATCTCTGCTTGGACAGCATAGCTATGGAGATGGAATTATAACAAAACAAGGAGCAGTTTCTTGATCAAATCTGGTCCCTGAAGGCAGCTTTCATTGAACGAACGTCCATCAAAGCATGCAGCACAATCAAATACGAGGTGTGCACATTAATTTCGTGCCACAGCTGCATATCTGGTTGTCTTAGTAGCCATAGTCCCGCCTGGCAAGACATGGGCAGTCGCCTATGCGGGGAAGTGGGATATTACTGATATTCTGGAAATACAGGATACTTGGTACAGGCAGAGGGAAAATTCTCCTCGTAGCCAGTTTAGAAAGCAGGAAATAAATTTGACTTTGGTATTTGTGAACTAAAATTTCTCTAAAAGACACTAATTTTGTGAGAAAGGGATATCTAGTCCTCTCTATGATAGTGATATGCCTATGCACCCTCCCACAATAGACCGGCATAGGTCCCGTTCCTTTTCCCAGGCAATTAATATGCATGCCTTGTACAAGACCTGGAGTTTACCAGGCTTGTTTTGGGTTGATTATGCAATGGCAGGGTAAATAACAAACATGATCAGCGTTGTCAAGATCTTCGGGAGGTACATGTTCAGCATATCAGTTGTTCAATAAACTGCCTTTTTCTTGATCATACATGTCATATAAATCCTATCAATGGAGATGCTTGACTAAGTTGTCAAGACGTTTTTAGCAATGGGGAAATGGTTAGGGAGATCTTCGCTACGATCTCCTGATTGAATTGAACACGTTTGATCGCACAGACTGATGGTTTCATTGTTTTGCATGGGTATTTGAGGCTAATCCATACCTTCATTTTCCAGATTCCATAACCGCTCAAAATTATCCAAAGGAAAATGATCAGATACACTATCAGCAATGATGGGGGGGTTCACATGAAGTTACAAAAAATAGCATTACTGACAATGTTAAAGCTATTTAAATATAAACTTAAATGGTCCAACCAATGCAAATGGCAAAAAGTGAACAAGAACCATCCACTCTACGAGATTCTAATGGAAAAAGACATTCTGCAAAATCTTGACCAATCAAATTGCAAACAGTGTCAAATCCAATGCTTGCAGACAGGTCAAGATCATGGAGATGTGAATATTTACTTTGATTCAAAAATGCAGGAGATATAGGGGTGCTTTTCACGACTTTTACACCAGGGATAGACATTGATTCATCACCATCTGAAATCTTCATACCAACATGGTTGGATTTACAGAAAGTTTAACCAGACATTGTCTGAAGGAGCTTGTAACAGGTCCTTTGAGATTTATTTGCATGTATGCCGAGACACTGCTCGCTTATTGATGGGTTTCCCTTAAATTCAATTTCAATGTGGTACGTTTATATTCCAGTATTAGCACAACAACAAAGACAAAGCTTACAAAAAGGGTATGTCCGTCTAACAGGCAGTGGACAGTGTAAACATGCGAAACATCATCTCCATAGCACAGGGAGGTGACGAAACACCATGCTCCCTTGTGATCGACATGGCAGGCAGAAGAGTACCGGGCCGCCAACATCCGTCAATGGGGAAACTACATTAAAAATATAGGCCCTGTCTCTAAAGATGATAAATTACAAAAAAAAAAAAAAAAAAAAAAAAAGAAGAAAAAGAAATAGAAATACCAGAGATATTGGAATTAATTCCATGGTCATACTGACAAAATATGTCCCACAAAGCACAGAATGCTCCGTATCTATGCATGAAATGACGAAACAACACACTACCAATTGAAATGGAGAGAGAGAGAGAGAGAAAGGGATGTTGGAACCAGTCATATGTGTACTTTACATATAGGATTAAATAAATGGAGAAAGTTTAACAGTGTCTAATGCACGGAGCATTGTATTTGAAAAAATTATGTGCGTGAACATAAGCTTCCAAGTATGTTAAATGAACATGCGATGTCACCACAAGAATTGTACAATATACAAACTACACACACATTCAGCATTGTGAAGATGACTTTATATATATATATATATATATATATGTATATATATAAATCTATATATATATATATGTATATATATATATATATATATATATATATATATATATATATATATATATATATATATATATATATATATATATATATATATATATATGCTTTTCTGTTTGGCTAAGTAGCGATTGTGCTCTTCCCGTCTGCGCAGGCAGACGTCTACTATCCTGGCATACAGTGGACTGTGAAAAGAGAAGTGCCACAGATATCCTTTGATGATGATAAGACAGTCTGGAATCAATTGACCAACTTCATTTAGTGGTAGTCGTTTACATGCCATGCTACATTCAGCTACAAACGTACATAAAAAATTGTTTAAATTTTGAATAGAATGTGCAAAACTATTTGAATGGACATTTTATATGGTTGCCATAAACAGCTGAAAGTACCATCTGATAGGAGAACCTAAAATGAGTTATAGGCCCAGTTGCCTTCTCAGACAGCTGAGCTTTTTTGGATGGCCAGTCATCTGTTGTCAGTTGTCCATCCATCCATCCATCCATCCATCCATCCATCCATCCATCCGTCTACAGTTCCCGTTTTTATGTGCTCCAAAACCATTAGCAAAATCAACTTAAAACTTAATGGGGTGTATCCAGGGTGAGTGTCTCTTACATTGACACAAATGGCCACATTTTAGTTGTTTTTTTTGGGGGGGGGGGGGGGTATATGCGTAAAAAAAAAGTTTTTTTCTCGAAAACCAATCACCGAATTGCCTTCCACAGCCACACTACTGACGACCATACCTTAGCCCCTTATTTTGTTCACAAAGGGGGCTGTATTGCTTCCATTTTCTTAAGATTGATCTTATCAGTATATTCAACCTTTTCTCTTACATCTCATATTGAATTTTCTTCAGACCTTGTTGGAATGTACCTGTGAGCAATTTCTACAAGCATTACATCAGCTATGGTGCTTTTATAATTTTCTGACTTTTAGCGATTTATAAATAAATAATGATTAAATGATGCTATACTTGCCTGGCCAATACAGAAGTGAATAATTCATTTGAGCAGAGTTATACATCCAAAGATCCCTGGTTGAAGAACCCTCTGCACCCGCACAATGACTTGCAACCCTTACTTCCACAAAGGTTTCGCCCGAGGGCATATTGGGACCCGATCACATAGCGTCGTGACCTTGTGCTCTGAGTGAAAGGTTTGATAAATATAATAGGCACAATATTGAGCAAACACAGGCGGCAACCCAACAGTTTCTTCACACAACTTAAATCACGGAAAACCAATTATGAAAGTAAGCTCACATTTCTGGAAAACTATGTGGGAAATGATTCTGTAGAATAATAAACACAGAAAAAGGAAATGCTGATCCTCAAATTTCATGACACAAGAATATGTATTAACTAATTCCAGATATTCAGGAAAGAGATGAAATATTGATAGCTTTGATGATAAAACTGCAAGATAATAATTTTTTTTTTTTTTTGTTCCACATGTTTTTCCTTTCTGAGATTATTACCTATAAGATGAAATCCTGGCCAAACTTCTTGCTTCACCTACATGTTATGCATTTTTGTCTGCAGGCCAATTGTCATTATTTTTTGCTTTTTTTTTTTGAGGACTTGTGCTTTTTAGGTAATAAAGTGAAGGCAGAAGAGAAAAAAAAACTGACTGACCAGCTGATCAATCAAAAGCAATTTGTGAGTCATTGGTCCCAACAAGCTTGATATAATGTTTTAGGTGATTGCAAGGAATGGTACATGCAGCGGTAAATGATATTTTAGGGAAATGCACCTTTAGCTATAGAGGGCAGAATGTAATGATGGTAATAATGATGATTAAATTGTTTTTAACAGACACAGGAGCTTCAAAGACATGTGCTGGTGGGATTCTTTTTTTACATTTGCACAATATCACACTTTGTTAGCGTTAAATCAGTCAGAAGCTCTTGATTTTGTAGGCGCTGGATTGCACGTTCTCTATAAAACTAAAGAACTTATTTCTGTGTCACAAAACCACAAACATATAAATCTGGATAAAATAAATGTGGAAACATACAACTACTCAAGAGTAAATTCTCCACTCAGCCACTTTGTGATACAATTTAAAGATTTTCGAGAACTTGCAGTTCTAGATTATTTTAGTCCCACACATTTACGGGTCAGCGTTACATTGAATTTGTACATTAAAGATGGAGAACAAAAGTTATTGTGGCGGAAAGATTATTGTCGCCAATGTGTTTATCCCTACTCTAGCTATAGATCGACCACATGTTTTTTCAATCAGCAATGCTTAGGAATACAGTACCAGACTGTCGGTTTTTGTACATGTAAGTTTGTCTCACAAATAAAGTTTGTGTCTAGTAGCAACCACCTGTGCATTATTTCTTCCAAACATTGGTTGGGAACGACTATTATTATCAAACACGTACTGATTAAAGACCATACAGACACCTTATCTAAAAAAACATTCATGCATATGCATGTTTACAAAAGAATATATCTGTTTCCACAAAATACCATTGCTAGGTCTCTGTATATGTTATTCAAGCAATATGACAATACCTGGAGTAGGTGCAGGGAAATTAACAAAACTTATAATTTGCGGGAAAAGTGGAATCTTGACAAGTGTAAGATTAGTGATGCCTTGATGCAAGTTTGTGATATAGTTTCATTACCTATAAACACGACTGCTCTAACGTGCCAGCAAATAACGTGGCAAATTGTGGCCCCTATGCAAGAAAGAATTCAAGTGAAGTTCATTGCCGTCAATATAGAAGTATATGATACAGGTTGCTATGTGCATTACGTAGACACTTGGGAGGTTAGCACAAACAGGTCTGTTGCTTTGGGCCGAATTTGTGGTCGGATTAAAAATACTTCATTGACGTCTGTTGGTGACCGTGTATTCGTTAATGTTGTACATCTTTATCGGGGCTTCGAAATTGGAGAAATAAAATTCCAATACCAATGCTTTTCACATATATTAATAACATGTGTCAAACATTTTCCCTCTTTTGTAATTTACGATATATTTGTGCACCGTGTAAGCCGTTTATATTATATTCGTGACTTTTTGTCACCATCTAGATTTATAATACGGGCAAGAGAAGAAGCCATTCTTGTGATTCAGTTTACTAGCTTCTTTTATAGCTCATGTTGCCTGTCTGATAAACAGATAGGCGAATCCTTAGCACTCACCTCTTCACAAATCATGTTTAAAATGAAAGTGGAAAATAAGAGAACATATTATATACAATTTCATTATATTTCTGACGTGCACATTTTTGAGATAAGATTGCAATGCTCAATGGGCTATGGTGCGGCAATAGTGATTTTTGTTAAAGGAATGACATACGATCGTTATACGAACAACTTTTTAGTATTTATGAAACCTAGTGTTTCATATTCTAAGAAAATTGGATTGATAGGCAAGCAGACCCTATTCATACGTTTGATGTCCCCTAAAAATAAACAAATAGAAGTTGTGGTATCACGTTTGTCATATACTGGCTCTACTTATATGTGGATGGGTTTAGTACCCGCTTTTCCTGAATATACTAACTGCTTCTTTGGCGGATTTGTTGCCTTTGACCAAAAAAGCATTTTGTCATTTGTCCATTCAAGTAAAAAGATTGGGCCCTTCTGTTGTAAGTATTGTGATGTCAATCGGGTGAACGCAACAGAAAATGTACTGCTTGTCAGTTCTCAATCATACCTGATATTATTGTTTTATAATGTATTTCCAGGAGAACAATTAGCATTGTCTTTATCTGCCAAACTGACAAACTGCATTGGAGTATCTTTCCCTTGTAGTCGTTCTCATCGTTCGTCACAAAATCCAGCACTGTTTAGAATCAGGGCAGTACCTGGTTTGTATGGGCTATTTTACAATTCTATTATATTACTAAAAAAGAAGTGTTTTGTTTTCGTAGAATATAATCAGCTTCCCCATGCAGCAAAACTTCTTGCTCCTCAGTGCTCATTTTATATAACAGACAGTTTTACGAAAGCTATTAAATACTTCCGCATTTCACTTCTAAACCGAATGACCAATGCATCACGATTGAAGCTATTTTGCAACAGCAAGGTTTTTGCTGAACTGCCCAAGACACATCTAGTAAAGTTTGATCGATCACAAAACTTATTTTATCAAGACAAGTACATAATGTTCTTGGATATGATCTTAAAGTTAACGATGGAATTTCAAGGAAAGTGCAGAATGATGTCTGAATTGCTTGTTGTAGTCATACAATATCAAATGCCATGCAGTTTATATAATGCAACAAGAAGAAATGAATATTTAAACATTACACCAATAAATCTCAGTTGTCTAAAATTATTTATACGACACTCTGTCATATATTTTCGAATGTTAGAGATTGATGATTATTTTTTTCACTCGTACATTTCAGACTGGTATTTGCATCAAAAGATACCCATTGCATTATACTTACAAACGATTAATCTGACTGATGCATTTTACTATAAAATGAAAATATGGAAAATAAGGGGTTATAAATATACTTACAGCAAAAATGTTTTCACATGGCTGCAGCATTCACGTTTTATAAGAAACAATTACAGAAATGTTCCCTTGAGGAGAAAGTGCTCTGTTTTAGAAAGGTGGCACAACAGTCATCAATGGAATCGTGAGACTGATAACTATTTGTTTATGTGGGAATGGATTCTAAAATCCACAACATTTGTTTGGGAATTTGAATTTGATTTGTACAACATAATTAACGATGCATATTGCATACCACAGTTATTGTTGGAGATTATGAACTTAAATGTATCAAGCTATAATCAGGGTAACAGGCACATAATTAATGTAACAATATTCATTCAAACAGGGTCATTTTTATTCCGACATACACAAAAAGCATCTCGCTTGACCTTCACCTATACAAGCAAAAAAAGACACGTGGGTGCTTGGTATTTACTGAGTCTATCTTTACTTTTTCCAATGTCATTGGGATATAGAAGCTGGATAGATTCTCAAGCTGCGTGTGTAGAAAAAAAATCACATTTGATAGTGCTCAGAGACCGACAGACTGTTGCATTTTTAATGCGGCCATGCACATTTGGCATATGTGATGATATAATACCCGTTCTAATCCAAGCCATCTTTGTCTACATTGGCATCACCACCTCTTCCGTGAGTAAATAGACATTTTTTCATATACGTTTTTTCTTACTTAAAATTAAAAGATATGATTTTAAGGGTTATGTTTGCATGCCACATTGTGGTAACCCTCATCATCAAAATAATCAAAATATCATGTCAATTACGTTTATACTGGGTAACAAGAAAACACGACCCACTACTATCTAAAAATGCTTGGAACTACTCTGAGACGTTTCAACATGATTGTCTTATAATGATATCATACCAATGCAAACACAAGATTATATTGGTTCTAGAATTCCTCGCAATAGTTTATACAGTTTATTTTAGTTCAGAAGAAATGAAAGAGAATGTGTAACATTATATTGTTTTTCATTCTGCTCATAGTATATTTTGAAATGCGTTACCAACTTCCTTTTACATATCTGTTTAGATCAAATGTTGTATATATTGTGCAATTTGCATGTAAGCCGTTTGCAGCTTGATACATGTAAATACGAATTTTGCTGCGAATAACTGTGGAATGCCACCCACAGTTATTCCATTTTTTAATCGCCATTATCAAATTTTCATTCAATTGTATTACCAGCACGTCCAGTAGATGCATATAGTTCAATGATTTGTTGCTGTAAATCTTGGGTCAATCCTCTGATCTAATTTATGAATAAAGTCTCAACGAATGAGGTACACTGTAAACGAAGAAAGTATTGGAGCATGCTGGAGTATGTATGTATGTATGTATGTATGTATGTATGTATGTATGTATGTATGTATGTATGTATGTATGTATACATACATACATACATACATACATACATACATATGCTATCGATATTGAAATGTTTAAACTAGAAATTTTGTCATGTTCACATGAGTCCCAGACATATCAAATTTGAAAATGTTTTGCAGATAAGCCTTTATACAGAGGCTACCTCTTTATGGAGGTGGGTTTAACTGCAGAATCAAATGATAACAAAGTTACGGAAGACCCATTGAGCATGCTTTGAAATCTGTGCATGGCATAGGTTCACCACGATATGGAACAGGTGATTAATACTTGACCTTTTGACGTGGCCCTGATACCAGATATACCTTAATTGCTTGAGGTACACTACACACAGTAATTTTGAGGTATATCATTTTCGCTATCGATACTGAAATGTTTAAATTAGAAATTTTGTCGTGTTCACATGAGTCCCAGACATATCAAATTTGAAAATGTTTCGTAGATTAGCCTTGAAAGGAAGCATGTTAGAGAACTTATATGTTAAACAGGGGACCGCGTATATATATGTATTTATATATGTATACATATGACCTGCCAAAAAAAAAAAAAAAGAAAAAAGAAAAGGGAGAGATGCAAGCATATAAATCAGAAATAATATATGAAGAGGGAAAACAATAATAGAAAGGCCACTATTTGAGGTCAAATGTCCCCTGCCAAGGTTCACCAAGTTATATTTGAGGTCGTGTATTACCACAGCAACGTACATCATGTGTTTGATGTGAAAATTACCAAAACAAAAACAAAAATTATCAACAGACTGAGGAAAGGGAAGTTCCGACATAATTTCATATGAGAGATAGAGTATAAGATATGAAATAAGCCTGAATGAGTCATTTCTACACACAGCAGGTCACCCAAGTTTCGTTTCGGTAAAGTACAAGTACATCCATGTGTTACCATTTAGTATTATCAAATGAATTGCAATAACACACATATAGGGCAAATGCAGTTTTGTTGAAATTAATCAAACATGATCATAAACACTTCACTCTTATAGTAAGTGGTTGCTTTTTTACGGAGCAAGGCCAGTTTATTTTTGGTTTTTCATTTCAAAAGAGGGGCAATCTCCATTGGATTACAGGTGAGCCCATCACATATTCAGAATGGTTCCAACATTGTGCAAGCAACAGCAGGTATTCGCCACAAATGATCCTCAAGGGTACAAACAGAAATGCCCAATCAGTAAAAAATGCCTGTTTCATCGAAAAAATAAATTCACATGGACAAAGAATGTCACGATCAATAAAATGTGGTGCCTTATTTCTGGTCGATGTGCTTGGTACGACACAGTGGGTAACAATTGATTGTTTTATATCAAGACGAAACTCCATGTTTTTTTGTGAACGCAATGAACCATTCATCGCTCAACCGTATAAACGTATGCTTTCTAAGAAGCCTTACTGTCCGATATTTTGGACCAGCGTCAGTCCCAGATGTATTTATTTATTTCTGACTACGAGGAACCTTACCTTCAGTGCCGCAAACATATTTTGTGAAAATACTTTTTCAAATATCACAAAAATATCTAAAGCCATTCATCAATTTTTGGAAAAATTGGCCCAGTATGAATTTAAAATGTTGCATTTATTGATGCCGCGCACAGATATTCAAGACAGCTTTATTTACTACGAACTAGACAGAGTTATGTCTGAAGACGAGACATGGACAACAAAGTTACTTTATCAAGCATTCTATTGGAGCTGGCTAAATATCCCGCACCAGGTTGGTATACTAATAGGAACAAAGCAGCACATTATGAATGGGAGTGTAGTACCGGAAATTTTTCCAAGTAGGTATTTCTTTTATCCGGACACTCGTATATATGAATATGAAAATTTAAATCATCGTTACCAGTTCCCAATAAAACTAATATTCAAATCTGCTGATAATGTACAGGGTGTTCTTTGTGAGACTAAACCTCGTACACTATCAGACCAATGCGACATGGCTTTGCATAAGTGCAAAACCGGTACTTGCATTTTGAGTCATCACGTGTGTGATGGCGTCTCTGACTGTAATGATAAAGCAAATGGGGGTAGTGATGAAGAATATTGTACAACTGTGTGCTTGATGACCAATAGAGAGCAGCCGAGAGGAAATGAATGTTTTGCAACCTGCATTTTACCAGGCTGCAAATGTGGACCGCTGTATTACCAATGCAATGCCGGTGGTTGCATTCCCATATCAAAACTATGCAACCGCTACATAGATTGCACAGACAGTTCAGACGAGAATCGGCCTACCTGTGATAAAATTCTCAGTAAAAAAATCAGCACCAGATCTCAAATAGCTGTACACCAAGTGTTAAAGCAAAATCACAGTGGTACAGCAGGTGGCTTCCGAATGGGAAAAATCGATCCATTACTATGCAGTGATCCAAATTGGTTGCCATGTTCCCATATCGAGAAATCGCCATGTTATGAAAGAGCTTTCGTCTGCATCTTCGACCTCCTCCGCAACGGTAATTTACGCTATTGTACAAATGGGGAACATTTAGAGACGTGTTATAAAATGGAATGTCCTAGAATGTACAAATGTCCCTATTCATACTGTCTGCCAGTACGTTTGATCTGTGATGATAAATGGGACTGTCCCAACGGCCTTGAAGAACAAAACTGTGTGAGCCTATCTTGCGCAAAACACTTTCGTTGTAAGTATGAGCAGACGTGTCTGCATATTACAGAAATATGTGACGGATATAGAAACTGCAAACTCTCAATGGATGATGAAGATTTATGTTCCAGGTTTACCTGCAGTGGTTTTTGTACATGTATAGGAGTTGCCATGTACTGCACACATGTTCCATGGTCTTCTGATCATATACATCAAAACATGAAAGCGCTTACTTTTACCCACAGCAATCTAAAACTTTGGATCAATGTAAATCTCAAGTATAACAGTTTGTTGTACCTAGATATCAGCTTTAATATGATAACAATGTTGCTCAGCAAATCATTTAGCCAATATCCTTCGTTAGAAGCTCTTCATCTCGCCGGCAACAAAGTAAACACCATTCTTCACAACGCGTTTTTCGGACTAGATGAACTACACCGTTTGGTCCTGTCTGGCAATGAAATTAAAATGGTCCACAGCCATCATTTTCTAAGTCTGCATAGCCTTCAGAGTCTTAGTCTTTCTTATAATCAAATACATTTTATCAGAGATTATTCATTTGCATACCTTAATAGGCTCAAAATATTAGATATTTCATCTAACAGTTTGTCAGCAAGCAGTACTGGTGTATTTTCTGGTTTAAATAACTTAGAAGAATTGAATATCACAAACACTCGTATCTTACGCATTGACACGAAGCTTTTTGAGGGTCTAACAAGGTTACACACTGTTTATACAGATGATCCCGTCATTTGTTGTGTAAGAGTGTTAAGTTGCTGGTGTCACCAAAGAGATGCTATGCATACAATATGTATACCTCTTCTTCCCACAAACAGTATTCTATATCTATACCTCACGGTTTTAGTAGGTCTGTTATTTAATGTAATGTCCATCATTTGTATAAGTAGTGTACGCATAAATAATTCAGGAGTATTTCGGATTTCCCTTGCTGTACTTGATCTAGTAAGCTTATTTTTTGTTTCAGCGTATCTTGCTTTAAATTCCTATTTTGGCGAAAGCTTTCCAATGCACAGCCACATGTGGAAAAGTAGCTTTCCGTGTAAAGCTTTATCCCTTTTGATAATCACCTGCATATGTGGATCGATGTATTTAATTTCTTTACAAACACTTGACTATTTTATCAATATAGTTCTCATCTTTCAAGTCCCGCCTTTTAATGTAAAAAAAATCTTGTTCTATGTTGCATTTTATCTGACAGGTATTGTAGCCATAAATATCCCACTTGCCCTCCAACACCGCCAATATCCCTTGCAAAGCATTTCTAAATTTACAGCGTGTATTCCTTCTATTTACTTTGGGACCAAATGGACTACCGTGTTATATATTAACATGGTGACTTCTATCATTGAATGCATATGGTGTATTGTTGGACATGTACTGTGTGTTGCTTTCCTAAAAAGGAAAGACACATTGTCTGCCAGTGTGAAAAGAAATGCCCGAGTTTGTAGAACATTGATTGTTAATTTGGTTTTTGTTGCCTCGCATCAAGTTGTGCTTACAATGACAACTGTAGACGCTTATCTGAGCACAGATTATCTGCCGGCATACATGCTGTATTTCGTCATAACCTTGGGTTCTATTGTCAATCCAATGGTGTTAACTATTCGTACGTCAGAGTTTCACAGATATATCAACAAAATATTCCTTATTCATAAGACTTGTAAAAGGACTGCCACAAAGTCATTATAAGTAGCAGAGCACTGTTGGAACATTCTATGCCCATGTTATATGTATAGGATGTCCTTTTTTTTTTTTTTTTTGGTTTCAATCTGGCACAACCGGTCTTGTCAATGTACACCTGTGATTTGATATTAGCAGTTCTCTTTGGCAGTAAATTTTCTACCGTGGTTACGGATAGTTTCATCCAGTCTTGCTTTTTTTCAGGCAGTATCAGTCACCTGCGCATAGTTTCCTATCCACATTTAACAACTTCTTTTGGAGGCATCTCAACAGATAAAGACCTTTCATTTACTAATGTTTAATTACTGTTCTACTTTTCGCAACCTAACTATGTGGAATACATAAAAGAGCATTCAAATGATCGACCACTTTTGACACTAGTGCATTGTACATTATCCTCACAGCCTAATTTCATTTGAAGACAAGTCAGGATGTGATGGCATTTTCATACAGTTTTTTATTCTTCATTGGCAGGCTGATTGTTCAAGTAAAAACACACCAAACGCTTTTAGTTCAGAAAAAATACATTCCCCATATGCAATTATTTTAACCCAACGAGAGCGAAAGTAATCACCACAAAAGGCAGAGATTCAGGAATTACGTAAACATCAACGTTCATCTATCAATACCAGCGTGTAGAAATAAATTTCACTCCTGACTTAATGCAGGCTGTCACCCACAAAAGGCAGCTGGTGATTTCCAAACAGTCCTCTGAAACTTTCAAACATGTTTCTTAAATAGAGACGTCAATTTTTGCAAACAAATTTTAGCGTACCTAGTACCTGAAACCTAAACCAGATAACTTGCACAGTTGGATAAAAAGAGACATGGTAGGCCCAACACTTTTTGGTGCCCCTAGCATGTCGACTACTTTAGTTGACATCGAAAGGAAAAAGTAGGCATACATCATTTACGTCATATTTATGAATCTGGAACATTACAAACACGCTCTACATCCATTATAACTAGGAGTCGTAGAAAAAAAGCCAGATTACAACTTGACCAATCAAATATTTATC
>OZ026619.1:8134877-8359877 GCA_964020975.1 Hermodice carunculata
TTTGAACCACGTGCCTGCCCTGTAAATGTTATATTGGAGAGCTCGAGGGAATCCCCGTGCGCGCGTGACGTCATAACGCAAATGACGTTCACTGGGGCTTTTCCCTAGCTTCAGGCAAACTGTGTAAAATTTCAATGGGAAATAAATTTTATGATTTAACTCTAGAGTGTTTCAGACATCTATATTTATACAAGGAAAATCATACAAATTGCAGAATATAACAGATGTTGGATGGGAGATCGTCCAATATGAAGTTTACGGCACGATGAAACGTTATATTGGGTTCGGCTTCGCCTCACCCAATATATATCGCTTCATCGTCCGGTGAACTTCATATATGGACTCCCTGCCATCCAATATCTGTATAAAATATATATATATATATATATATATATATATATATATATATATATATATATATATATATATATATATATATATATATATATATATATACATATATATATATATATATATATATATATATATATATATATATATATATATATATATATATATATATAAGTACTTATTATGGAACTCCTTTTTTCAGTATTTGATCAGGTGATTAAATATTTGATCAGGAGAACAAATAGTATTCAAATGCATTTGTTCACGTGATTAAATAGTCTATTTGTTCCTGTGAATAAATCGATTTGTTCTGATCAAATCGATTTAATCACATGAACAAATATATTCGTATTTGATCACATGAACAAATATATTCTTATTTGATCACATGAACAAATATATTTGTTCAGATGATTAAATCGATTTGGCCAGAAGAATAAAGAGAAGTTATTTGATCATCTGAATGAATCGAATTTTTCTTCTGATAAAATAGATTTGATAACATCATCAAATGTCCCCCAATTTAATTAAATTGACGCTCCCTGTCTGATTTGTTCCCCTGAACAAATATTTATACTTTGGAATAAATCACTTCCGCCAGTATTTGATCCCTGCATCAAATAGTAAAACACGCAAAAGGTACAATCACGAAATGTCCGCTATATCTTCAACAGGGACTTCGCGGACATTTACAACGCTGACAGAGAGATTTGAGAGTGTTAAGAGATTAAAGCGGGTGAAGCCGGCCGTACACAACGCATCATTGTTATTTATCAATTTAATATGATCGTGTTTTGACGGGATTCAATGTAAATTTGTACGGTGGTTTCATGTTCTTTCGCTATTGCTTTCGGGATGGATGTGAGGATTATTTTTTCTCTCTCACTCTTTCTTTCTTCAGTTCGACATTACTTTTTGCCATGCCAGTCATGGTCATGGATATGAGCCTTTTTTTCTTTCTTTCTTTCTTTCTCCCTTCCTCCCTCTCTTTCTGTCTTTCTTTGTTTCTTTCTTTCCTCAGAAACGATTATAACTTGCCTGTGGCTAGAAATCTTTTTTTCCTCCAAATGTTTTCAACTAGTAATTGGAGCCTAAAAAGAACAAATATTGGCAAACGGTATTCTGAAATAGTGGATAATGACAACTTAACCCTTTGATGTAGCTCGATCCGTCTCCCGGCCCCTAGTTGTTGTTGCTATATACAGAAAATATCGCAGTTCGAGATTGTACTTCTTGCATGTTATGGTAACACAGACTAACGGAAGTGCTGCGCGGCATGCAAGAGGGAGTAATTATTATCTGGTAGTGGAGAAACTTGTATTTATTCAGGAGATCAAATCGATTTTATCACGGCAGCAAATATATTTGTTCACGTGAATACATCGGAATATACCCTATTTTCTTTTATCAGGAGAACAAATGGATTTAGTCATGTAAACAAATGCATTTGTTCATGTGATCAAATTCATTTTATTTGTTCCTCGGAACAATTCCATTTGATGTTCTGATTAAATAAGTTTGTTCTTCTCATCAAATCAATTTGATCAGAAGAACAAATATACTGTATTTGATCACATGAACAAATACATTTGTTCCTTTGATCAATCGATTTTATCTTGTGATTAAATATTTACTCTTCTGATTAAATATTTATTCACCTGATCAAACATCTGTTCACAAGAATAAATGTATTTGTTCTTCTGATCAAATATTAAATCACCTAATCAAATACGGAGTAAAACATAAACGGCGTTCCATAATATATATATATATATATATATATATATATATATATATATATATATATGCAAACAGACAAGCAAATCGCAGGTAAAAAAACCCCAAAACGTATCCTGCGATTACCATGGCAGCTATGTTCTCAGAGAAACATGTCTCAGATCAAATTTATGAAAATGAATGCACCATGCTTAAGGTCTCTCTTATGTTGAATGTCATCCATTCAGCTTGCATGTGGTGAAATTTAATTGGTTTTCCATTCCGTTGCATACAGAGGAATTCATATAAATTTTGCTTTAGAAAAAGGTATATGTTTTTACATTTGCGGCAGAAAACATATTGAGTATGTGGTGGGTGGGAGGGGGTGTAGAAGAGAAGAGCATACTTACAGCTTACCAAGCACTACAAAACATCCTTAAAGGGAAGGTGTGCAGACAAAAGTAATGGTCCAACTCTTTTTATTCCAAGGGAAAGCAGGAGAGAATGAATATCCCAAAGCAGAAGTGAAGAAAGAGGACTGGTATGCGTTTAAAAATACGAAAGGAAAATGAGACTATGGATAACATGCTTATTGGGTGTCAAGAATATCATTACTTTAATGAAAATGACAGAAAGAGAGACCGTGTTTGAGGATTGGCAGGTAGGTACCTGAAGCAAGTTCGAACCATTGCAGAAAGCAACAGATTGACAGGGAATATGGGAATGCAGCTGGAAAATATTCGGAAATAGGGCAAGTTTAGGTTTATCAAAGAACCTCCTGATCAAGCTCTGGGAAAGCAGATGTAATGAGTTGGGTTTTCAGGAAACCAAGTTACGAGTGAGTAG
Organism: Hermodice carunculata; assembly: GCA_964020975.1. Taxonomy (NCBI): domain Eukaryota; kingdom Metazoa; phylum Annelida; class Polychaeta; order Eunicida; family Amphinomidae; genus Hermodice; species Hermodice carunculata. Next base: position 8,137,791 of record OZ026619.1, read on the forward strand.
TGGAAAGAAGGGATAAGGTAAGGCGGCGTATAAAAAGGCTCTCTGCCTGTGGTTATGCCAAATAAAAGATGTGGTCGTGGGAAAGTTTTTTTTTCCTTTTTTCTTTCTTCTTTTAAGAATATTGGCTCAATAAAGATGGTTATTCATTTAAATAATAAATATCGCCTATCGTCCGATGGTTTGTCAAGAATTAAACTATGAAATATGAATAATATTTTTTTCATACGCACATGCTTGCAGACATTCGTACTACAGCACATTTGCATTTCCTTCCAAAATAGTAGTCCTGTTAACTTACATGTGTTTTTGTCTTTGAGCGGTGGGTTGTATCATGCATGGCTATGGGTGACCTCCAAATCATTTTACTTTAGTTCTTATTGTGAGCATTGTTTGAAACGTTACTTGTTGTATATCCTTGTAAAGTCACCTATGAAGATCCCGTGGAACCCTTTAGACTTAACACAATAATCACAATAAATAATTTATGTTGTGATCAAAAATTGCAAAGTTTTCAGCTAATGGTTTCCGGATTTTGGGTGTCCCTGGTGGTAATTCATGCTTGTGACTCTTTAACAAGGTAAAATTCCATCTCAATGGAACGATGAAAACTCAATTCTGGTCCATAAGAAAGGCAACCGTAAAGACTTTGATAACTATTGACTGATATCGTTACTTTGTATTGCAAGTAAACTGATGGAGTGATGTGTTCTAAACCACATGTTTCCTGTGCTTAAGAACGCACTCCATCGGTTTCAACATGGCTTCCTTAAGGGTAAGTCTTATGTCACTCAAATGGTAGATTTTGTCCACAAATAGGTAATTTCTAGATAAAACGACTCAGGTTGATGTATTGTATCCCGAAGCCTTCGAGTCTGTGCCCCACCACCTGTTACTGCACAAATTAGAGCTTTGGTATCAATGGTCATCCCTACGATTGGTTTACTAGTTATATAACGGGTCGAAGGCAGTGTGTCCTAGTAGAAGGGTCTCACTCTGAATGGAATTCTGTAGTATTTGGTGTTCCACGGGGTTCTATTTTAGGACCTTTCCTGTTTTTACTATATATAAACGACATGCACCTCACTCTCTCAAACGGCAGAACCATGTTCCCTTTTGCAGACGATTCTAAATACTTTCGGAAAAGTCATTCGGAAGATGATGCACGTGTACTGCAAAATGATATAGAGAAACTAGTCTCTCGGAGTAAATTATGGGGCATGAAGTTCAACGCTTACAAATGCAGCATCCTTACTGTCAGCAGGTCCCACGTTCCTGTTGTTTTTATCTACAGTATGAACAATACCCCACTAAATCGGGTATCCTCCCAACATGACCTTGGTGTCGAATTAGACACACCACTCAACTGGTCAAATCACATTGCGAAGAGTTGCATTAAAGCTAACCGTGCCCTGTGTGTAATAAGCAGAACATGCAGGTACAAAGCTCCCCTTGAAGCAACTAAAAGACAGTGTGCAGTGTTGCTAGCAAGAAAAATCTAATGGTGCTGGAAACTATTCAAAGAAAAGCGACCAGATACATCTTAGGGACTCCTTTCTCTGGATCGTACGAGTCCTGCCTTGCCAAATGTTATCTACTCCCATTATCTTATAGGCGTGAACAACAGGATCTTGTGTTCTTGTACACATGTGCTAATGGTTATTACGAGGTAGATTTCTTAAATATGATCCTCATTCAAACAGACTCGAGAAATTTAAGTATTTCCAATAATAGTCTATGTTTCAAAATAACCAAATGTAAAACAGAGAAATTCCGCTCATCCTATGTAAATCACTCTATTTACACTTTGAACATCTTACTCCTCCTATCCCAGATTCTGAATCTATCCATATTTTGAAAAGTAGACTAAATACTTACTACAGCAAGTTGCAACAAGGGTATTATGACTCGTCAAATATGTATACATGGCTGAGCAGCTGTTTTTGTCCAAAATGCAGGTAGCACATTATCGTGATCTACTGCTTTCGGATTTTGTAAAATTTTTAAAAAGAATAAACGATACTATGTATCTTAACTTGACGCATTATTTCATATGAGATAGTCTGCTCGAGCTCTTTATATTTATATTTTAAACGCGGACATTTGTTTTATCGTCTTTGACCTTCTCGATCAATCAACACCATTATTATCCAGTGATAGCTCTACTCATCTGATAGCTCTACTCACTGTCTCAGCCTTCTTGTGTTTCACTTTCTCTGAGTATCTTAATTACTAGAACAGATGCCTGGGCCCACTTTCCTTTGTTTATGGTACAAAATAGATTTACAAATTCAGCCAATTCTTGTGATCAATGTATCAATTTAATATAGCATTTTCTCAAAATTAAAATTATTACCACAATTGTGTTTAAATTTCAAAAGAAAAGATACTGAATACAGCTTATCAGAGTCCCTAATCTATTGACTTAAGTGATATCTCATTGATTCCATAATAGCAATACGGTTGAGGTACCAGCATGTAGTTTGAAGTCCATGTCAGGTTAGACTTGTGCAGCCAAGACTAGCAAGTAGAAATGGGGGCAAAAGCCACCTTACGAAATGGTGATAAGTCAAATATCTTTAGCTGAAGTGTACACAGCATGTTAATTTATATAATGCATTTAGTCATTGTGGACAAGATTGCCTTTATTTGCAAAAACCACACCGAACTCAAGTGCAATATTTAGATCAACGTTAAGTGAGGGCTTCAAGGAATGGATAACACAAATCTTTGAAAGTAAATTAAACAAAAACGTTTTGTATAAATTGGTCTTCGGTCCTTACACCTTCCCATTAAAAAAAAAGAGAAAGAAAACAAGGAAGTATTGACATGGTAGGGATGCTTCAATACAACAAATTATATGTACTAAAATACGATAACACGCTTGTTATTCCCGTAGAGTCATTTAATCAATTTGATTGCTAGATCATTAAATTCACTTTAAAACAAGTTGTGTAATACATCAATAATCAGAAATGGCAGCAGAAGCATTTTCTTCAACTTGTGCATAAAAAATGACTAACAGTTTAATTCAAATTAATTCGACTTGAAGTTTATTCCTTCGCTGTAAACCAGTTGTTACACAATTCGTTTTGCATGAAACAGTGTTTGGGGCAACACTAAAAATAATGAAAAAATATGGCAAATATTGTTTGTCGAGACTAATTAAAATATTAAAACTTAAGATTTTATCCTATTCATATATTGGATATTGTATAGAATTCCATTCTGGTCATTCAAAAACGCAACTTTGCAGCTTCGGTATATCATTTATATCAAATGAGTCTTTCTAATATTTCTAAACTTATGAAAAATATAACAAGGCAACTGTTGCTTGGAGTTATTAAGATATATGAGAGAACAAGAAGGCGTTGTTAATGTCAGTAGGCAAATGCACTCTTGTGTTGCTAATTGATACGCAGAATATATATTCCATTCTAGGAAGTTTATTCTGAGAGTTACGCACGTAAAACCAGTTCAAATCTGTTAAAGCTCAAAACCAAAGAAATATGATAAATAAAATTAAAGAAAGAGTGCTTAAGCGCTTTTGAAATAATTTCTTAGAGAAGTGCAGTGAATCATACGATGGTGGAGAGCATAGAACCTGAGTAGCAGATTCTGGGCATTGGTGGCATGCTGCGCTTAGGAACATCAAATAGATATACATGTCTAATGCTCACTCTTCTGGTTATTCATAAGTAGGGCGATGTGCCCTTCCCATATCATTTATATGGATAACGATACAGTTCAATGATTTATTTGCTGATAAAATTTAATTTTTCATACAGTACGCATGTCATTCGCTTTGAATTACTATTGTTACTGAGAAGTGGGGTTGCTCTTTTGTGAGTAACAGACAAACATATTTAAACACATCTGTATTTTGATCGTATCTGTACAAAATGGATGTAAATCGAGGCATTTGCATTTATGTACAATATACATGTTCTCTTCTATATATGCAGATTGAAGTTTGTGTTACACTATTATAGAATGTAAAACATGACTGGGAATACCATTGGAGCTGATAAACCTGTACATTTTATATGCGACACTTGGTCTATCCCAGCCCAAGACAGCTACATTGAATTTCAGTACTGGCAATAAAAATGCACCATCGCCGTCTGTATTGATTATTAAATCTACTTAGAAGTTAGTCACTATCAACTTTCCATTGGCAATGTGTGTGCCTTGATGTGCTGAAAAATTTCACCAAGCTAACCAATATACACTTGTAAAAAATGTTGTCACTTTTTCAGCACTGATACACTGCAGATGAGAATACATGGATGTCGATATGATCAGCAGGCACGACTAAGATGGTGAATGAATTGAAATGACCTCTAGCTTCTACACCTGTGTTAATGAAGGGATAGACTGCTATACTTGCGCACTGTGTGGTTATTGATTGAAGCAAAATATATATTTTAAGAGAATATATATACTCTGAAGGCGGTTGGAAATTAAAAGGACGTATTCAAGTATACCATAACATATGACTCAATTACAATTTCTGTGATTGTACATGTTTAACCTTCAAAATATTTATGAAAAATTTTGATGCTGACATTGAGTTTAAGTGCAGAAATGAAAGGCCAGTCTGTGTTCGTATTGTTCCTAACCTAAAGTAATTCATCTTTCACAAATATGCTTCACTCAGCGCTACTGGCACAGGAAGAACATGTTTAACACACTAGGTGTCACCTCTCTTGGCATAGGAGGTTTCATTAGATATGTGCACGGTCAATAACATTTATATGGCTTATGATAAGCTAAATTGAATATTTGTATTTAAGATTATAAAAATCTTTAGAGCAGCTACTTATATAACTCACATAAAACTTGCACTACCAAGGCTGAACGGTTCCGTAAAGTGAAATGCATTAGCTAGTATTTAAAGCTGTGGTACACAATATTTTGATGTGCATACATACATACATACATACATACATACATACATACATACATACATACATACATACATACAAACATACACATACATACATACATACATATTTTGAGAAGGTGAAGCAAGTATTCAATACATTAATGTTGTATTATGGTAAATGTACAAACTTTTCATTGCGTAACAAATATACACCAATTGAATGAAATGTTAGTCTGTATTGCATGGGCCATACTATCAATAAAACTTAATGTGTGTAATGAGTATTTCCATTGAAATATATTTATCACTTCAGTAACCATTCACTCATTGGTATGTGTTTTGTTTGTTTAAAACATTCGTATAATCTCAGTAACGTATATTTCCTTTTGTGATATCGTTTCATGCCCTGTATGTATGTGTTTTGGAATATGAGGATTTTCCAGTAGTTTAATGTCATTAAATTATTCGAGTAGTTTGTTGTTTGATTTGTTCTGAAAGCCTTTGTGTTTTCCAAAGTGTGCATTTCTATCAATTTATGGTAGCTTGTTTTACGTTATCGTTGATTGTATCATATATATATATATATATATATATATATATATGATACAAGAAATACATGTATATGGTCCTTAATTGTTTGCCCTATAGAAACTGTAAAATGCGCATCCCCATACAACGGAGCTTAAAAAGGCTATTAAAATCACATAGGTGTAAAGGTAGGCCCATCTTTGCCCATACGGCAGACGCCTGCCAGGGGATGGTCAAGTAGGCCCTGGCATATAAACCAATGTATATCCTAAAATGCCTGAAGTGACTGACCAACTTTGCTAATTTTAACCTGTCACTTTAATGTACATGTCATAACGGCCATTTCATTTTTGAAGTTAAATAAATATTCGCTGTCATGTGTTGGACTCCGTCTGTTCCGACAGATGTCCAGTAGTTCCGTATTTTAGTCAAATTTATACACGTATATTAGTGATACCATTCAAGTACTACCCGTTGCTGCACGTATAAACTGTATGTATAAAATTAAAGGAAGACAAAGTGAATTAGAAGCAGGCAGGTCAAAGGGCACAGCAGAGAGAAGAGACAAAAAGGCTAATAACAAGTACGACATGTTCTTCCATTTTCTGAAAAAAAGTTCTTCGGAGGAAAAGTATACACTAAACAGACTAGCTCATCAGGAGGCAGTAAATGAATGGCAAATGGAGATATGGGAAACACGACTGGGACATTTATGCAGGTTATTAATCCAGGGTTGGATGCACGAGAACCACTAATAGCTTGTCTGAAGTTACGTAGGATACATGGGACTAGGGAGTGCGGTAAGAGGGTAAGAAAGCTAGAAGTCAGATCAGTATTTGATCACAGAAAAGGTGAGAAGTCTGCAAAGCAAGATATGGCATGCTCAATGAATTTATCTGCAAAGGCCAAAAGACATTGTAGGATAGTGTGTGGTGGCTTGTTCAACAAAACATTTCAGGCAAGAGAAACACCAAGGAGTTGAGACAAAACAAAGAATACGCATATTGTGAAGAAGATGTCAGTTACAGATTTTAATACTGCCCGCCAGGTATCATGACCTCAACAATAGGATCTTCAGAAATGATAGCCGACGTCGGTTATTGAATCTACACAATCACGGGGTGTGGAGTATTGAAGTTTATTTTGTCATGGCTACACTTAATATAATTTTAATAATGATATAACCCCAATGCAATACTTTTCGCGTTATAGGTCTACACAGCTCTACCAGTGCCAGTCACCTAGCTAACATCCAAGCAAAGTTCCACTTTATTGCAATCACTATTCGTAGTTCCAAATTACCGCTGTTAATTTAAGTTTTTGTAGGTTAATGCAAGCAAAGAGTTTCATTGATTCTAACAACCTTCAGAGCTCACACACACACACACACACACACACACACACACACACACACACACACACACACACACACACACACACTCTGTTGGACTGTGAGTAAACATTGTGTTCAACTTTAACATCACAATGGAATCGATAAGGAATGACAAACATTGAACACAGTAGGTCAACTGTTTCAAGTGGAAGTTTGCAATTCCGGCAACAGATGGCACTCCATGTATTTAAACAAAGCGTTCCGGCCTACTTCCTAGCCGTACCTTGAAACATTTCTAACACCCTTAACTGCTTTTCTCAAATCTAAAGCATGGAAAGACAAAATCATAGATTCTTCCAGACAGATATGTTCACCCTCATAAAACCAGGCAAAGTTCCTTATAACTTTCTTGATGGAACCATGGTTAGTGTTGTTTCTCACACTGGTGAAAGATTACGATGCAGCCATCTGATTAGCTTTTATCCGTTGTCGATGATAGAACGTGCAGCTCACACTTGGGCCAATGAAGCAAAAGGTGGGCATTAGGTAAGCCATATTTGGATGATGGGCTAAATACCTATGATAAAGAAATCTAAATTTAATTAAATTTGGCATGTTGATATATCATACCAGTAGCACAAATTTGGACTTGTACTGTAACCTTGAGATAACTTAGAAGTGATCCTCTTGGTCCTTTTATATATCTTGATATCGTTTATGACTATTTGCCGTCTTTTTCTCAAATTTAAACGAGAAATCGCGAAAAGCGAAAAGAACAAGTTGTGTAGCATTTTTTGTAGAACGTTTTGATCAAAAGATATCTCGAAATAATGCAAATGAAGAAGGTCAAATGAAGTTTCAATTTTTTATATCAATGGCATATCCCACTCGGTTTCTAGTGTCATGCTGACTGGCCTCTAATGCTGTATTTTTAAGCGACGTATATGGTACTTTGGGATATTTCAAAAATATACGATACAGTGTGCACTAAAACATTGCAGGGGACATTGTATTTATGGGTGATATGGGAGAGAAATTTGAAATTTTGCTCGGGTGCCTGGAGCGAGATGGACACTGGAGTGCAATAAGCAAAAGTGTAAGTCCATGATTCTGTGTCAAGCAGAAACAGGGAGAGTATAGTTAGACGGTGTGAAGTCCCAGGAAGGAATGAGCAGGTCATTCAGAGAGGCAGGTGCTCATGAAACGTTGGATGCCAGCACTAAAGCTTCTAGTCAGGGCATGTTTTAATATCATTCAGATAAAAACAGGCAAAAAGGCAACGGAAGGTTCGACTGGACTGACTGCTGTAAACAGTACCAATAGATCATGATCATTCACAGTGAGTGGGGGCGCCTTGAGAAAAGGTAGCAGTCCACAGGGTGCTATAATTATGCCTTTGATGCAATATGAACGAGTGAGAAACCTTAATGGTTGGAAAGGGCATACAAAGTGATGTGGAAATGGACACTATAGGGGCCCACTGTGTGTATCAGCAGCAAGAGTTTTAGGATAAGTTAGCTAACTGACTGTCAGGGATAGATTCGTAAAGGGTGAGTTCAGATTTCGGGCTACTTCCAAGGTGCAGGAGAGTGGCCGTGCTTCACGACGGTGTATTCAAACGTGATAAAAGAATGGACAAACAGTGTAGGAGACAGATAGGTATAAAGAGAGTTGCCATTTGAAGGGGTTAGATAGAATGGACAAACAGCGTACAAGACAGATAGTTACAAAGAGAGTTGCCATTGGAAGGGTTATATGACGTTTACACATCATGGAAGGCATATTTTGATATGATTCGAGCACATTGAAAATGTAAAAAAGAGTTGCCAGATAAGAGTACGCTAAAAGCTTATGAAGTTTTAGATAAGCTGCTGAAGGGACTCTGTTCCAAAAAAGTTTCAGACTGATGCAGTTATTCCACGTGGAAGTAAGGGTAATAAATCTTGAGATGTGAGAGCAAAAAGGACAGCGGGAAATGACAAAGTGCAGCGTATATAAAGAAAATTATGATGAGTTTGACTTTTCCCATTTACACTTTCAAATCTATGCTTTTTCAATTAGTTTGCAACTTGTGTCTGGTGATTTTATTTTTTTACATTTTTTTTAATACTTCATAGTGAAACCTTATTTATTTTTATTTATGCAACAAAAATGTATCATATACCAAAATGATTATTAAATTTAAAAAACAGATAATTTTGTGGTCCACAGTAAAACACAAAGACACCAACGGGAAGAAAGCGAAAAACAACAACACAAGAACTGACCATGTAATAGTGTACCCATGAAAAGCAGGTCTCACAGCGCAGGTTATACGAAGAAAGATTACAAATAAGAGTTGCAAGATCTGCAACACACCAGAAGGTTTGCCACTCAGTTAACCACGGTTTTAAGACTGGCTGCAATCTCTTATTTATTTATGTTGAGTTTTCTTTTGTTTTCTTGTTTTTTTTTTAATTTTTTAAATTTTTTTTTTATTTGATTGCTCAGGCCTATAGGTGACATTAAAATCACGGAACGTTCATTCCAATGTTGATTGTATTTTTGCTTTTAATTTTCGTTGAGTCGACAATTAAGATTTCTAGGAACCTTGAGACAGTAGTCTGATTTAGCATTTTGAGACAGAAAAGATTTCCACCAGGTACCTGTTCTGTGACTTATTTGGCGTCACTGAGATTTCAACATCCTGATTCATCATAGAATGTTTTATTTGCCTTTCCACATATTCTGTGAAAGTGATAGTTGCTAAAAGCACATACGTTTCGGCAAAAAACGTGCAACTAAATGGACTTTAAGTAATATAGTCAGGATGAAAAAAAATTGTGAACGTTAAATATTAACAAATGCTGTATTGTCGATATCTGTACTTTTGTGACGATGCCCAAGCTCCCTTGTGTATTCTATTCTACCATCATTATTGCCTTGGAATGTTCTGTCGTATATGTATCGGTTTCAATTTACAAGCAAAATTGCAACGGTATGTTTCTTAGGTTACAATATACTGCTGTGATAGAGTATGCTGTTGTTGTGACAGTACTTGTTTGTTTTGGGTATCATATATGTTTAGTGCATTTAGACACTTTGAAGTATATCGTCCATATGAAATACATATTTTCAAAACTTCCACTAAGTCTGGGAATTAAGGATGGTGTAAAGTTAGAAAAGGGATAAAATATGTAGTTGAAAGTATGTGCAAGAAAAAAAAATAAAAGCACTCTTTCATCACTTTTTCTTTGCCATTCACTCACTCCCCCAAGAAAAACGACAAAACCCCATCATCTCATGTAATGCTAAACAAGACACATGCATATTGAGACGAGTTTATCTTCCAACTGGATTATTTATTCACTTGAATTGTGATATTGGAAAAATAAATTTACAATATTATATACACACATAGTAAATAAATAACCTAAAGAGCGATACTATTTCCACAAACTTGAAGCTTACAAAAGACTGACAAACATGTAAGAAAGAAAATGACTAAAATTTCATTTTATTTATTTATTTATTTATTTATTTATTTATTTATTTATTTATTTATTTATTTATTTATTTATTTATTTATTTATTTATTTATTTATTTTTATTTTTATTTTTTTGGGGTGGTGATGTATTATAATATTTAGTATGTTTTGTTGAATCAATTTAGACACCAATCAAAAGTAATTTAATATCAACATTACCTTACTTATCACTAAAGAGGGAATAAATGACTGTTAATCTATACATTTATAGATATCTGGAAACAGGTTTATAGAAAATACCATCATGCACCTACAGCACAAGAGAGTAGTGGACAATTTAGCATTGGGGCGCGTGTGTGACACGACTGACTCTTTTTGGAAGTTATGGAACCCAGTGTTATTTTGTGCACGCATACATACATACATACATACACAAGGCGAGGGAAGTATTTGATGCATTACGTATCTTGGAACACCACAATATTGTTTTAAAATTACATGTACAACAAGAGTGCATAATATTATGCTATTGGATGATCTTGAGCCAGAGCTAGAGCTCTACCCTTGAAAGGAATTCGAGCCTTCATAGAACCTGCCCCCCCCCCCCCCCCATCAATATTTGCATTTTCCTCACATAGATTTTATCTGTGGACATTTGACACATGATATGTCTGAATGCACTTTAATACTGGAAAATGCACGATACAGGATGTCTCATTTTGAGTATTTTTGGAATGGCCGGGATTTGATGATAAGGGGAATATGGGAACTTTATCTGTTTGGATTATTCCGACAATTTTATTACAAGGCACTCCTTTTGCAAAGCCCATATGGTGCCTTCTATGCCAGGTGCTTTGCATTGTGGTGATGCTTTTGTCTCTCCACTGTGTGTTGCATTCTGGAGTAGGTTTTACCCTTCATCTACAAGAGGTTTTTTTTTTGTATTAACTTGCGGAGGTTTATGGCATCCTCGTTTGTGAAATGAATAGATATTTCTATGTCTATTCATTTTACAAAGGAGTGTGCCTTTGACATATGTAATGCAATGCGACATAACTATTAGAGTGTCTGTTGTAACCTGTGGTATAGTAAATATATGATGCAGTGTTATGTGAACCTAAAACACAGATATAGTCTTTTGAAATATCGAATATTCTCCTCCACCAAATTTGTATATTATCAACGACTAGCTACTGTGTCATTAGTATGTATATATACTGCAGAATTTACAGACATTCTGCCGTATTGTCTGTTTACAACCCAGCCACTGCAACTCACAGGACATCATGTAAAGAACATTACTTGTATTTTTAGGATTTTTTCTTAATCTAAAAAGAACAAAAAGCAGGTCGACAGATGCATTCGTAAATTAAAGAAATACATATACAAAGTGTATATGACCATGTCTAGTGACATTGCTGCAGTCAAGGAATTACTCACCTCAGGTGATCTTCATGTCAATTGGATATAACCCCTAGTATGCATACTGTCTGTCTCCCATGATTCCACGTCTGTGTTCAATTTTGAAATGCTTTTTTCAACTTTCTTCACACATAGGCATTTGAAGAAACTGGTATCTAGTGTGACAAGTCAAGGACAATATGATGACAGCTAAACTTGCTGAGGCTATATGCATGGTATTCCCTTCATATTTCAATTGGGAGTGGTTGATCTCAAGATTAATGTTATATGACCACCAAGTATTGCACTTGAAAAACTTCACTTTATGGGATTGTGGATTGTATGGTTATTGTTCCATTCGTAGGCGTTGTTCCATAAATCAATGCCAATAGACTGCTCTTCTGCAAATCGAAATGAACATACGAAATAAACTACTCTATTGCACTAGCCTTGAACTGTTAAAAAAGAAATGGAGCATTACAGGCATTGTAGCATATTCAGACACGGTGCGGTGATCACTTAATTTGGCCATCAATGCATGTCAACATTTTTAATTAACAAAACAAGGCAGGAAACGTAAATGATAATGGAAAGCAATTTATGTATCTAGAGCACGGGAAAATAGCTGAAAATTACCGTAGGCCCAAATTTCTCGGAATAATTTGAAATAAACGAAGTCGGCGAAAGGATATAGGGTTTGCTACATTTTTGAAACTAAAGAACATCTGCATGTTACCAAAAACGTTTAATGTTTGGCCTGTGTGAAGGCCATAGCGAGTTAATTTAGAAGCCATGAATATAGACCCACACTAGCGAATTTGGACCATGCCTAAAATGGAAAATACTACGAAAATGAGTACTCCTAGCAGTCATAGTCTAGCACCTGGTCTTTTTGCAGCCAGGTCAATTAGGCCCGCCACTTAATGTGGGTGTCCATTTAGATCTCGGTAAAAACATTCTGAAAGGATTATTTTGCTATGTGGTCGCAAATACCCAGAAAAGCTGCTCTGAATGATTTGCACACCCACATACATGGCTGCTAGTATGACCCTTTTCTGATATACCCATTAAAATGAACGTCAAGCATTTGTTATCTTTACCATGTTCTATATGACCGGTTTTTGATAATTGTTGTTCACTTTGTTTGCAATCGACCTCGAGTATTGCGCAGAAAATTGATGTAAACGAGACTCTCTAAAAATCATTGAGTAGTTCCTATGGAAATACTCATGATATTTTGTTTCTGATTGAAATGCAATGTAAAATATCATTTAACATTTTGCACTGCATATTGTTGGTAATCCGTAACAATATGTGATGTTTGGAACATCAAACTTGCTCAATAGTGGGTTTAATAAAACAAACATGCAACATACATTGACTAGGTTGTACTATTGCAACTTGCAACAATATCCACGAAGAATGGTCTGCAAAATTCATATTAAGTCTGTAACATCAGGGCAGCTGATATTCTAAATGAAGAGCACGTCATGTACTGCTTAATGGTTCAAATGTGCTTTACCCATGCGCGGCCTCCTGTTGAAAAAATTTAAAGTTGTTCTGTGCGCCCTACATGGACCCTGAGCACAAGGCCCAAATATAGCGAGCAAAGCATAAAACAGGACTAGCAATCCTACTCATGCGACAACCAACATCCGGTAGGAGAACTCTCCTTACGAAATTAATAAATTTATCATTGCTATCCTGATGTTCAAGGACAATAATATTTCAGTTTTTGTACGTGACCATGCTCTGTTATGTTAAAAAAATGTTATCAATCGAAACTTTCCAATAGAATATAATATAGCCCCATGCACAAAATATCGAAATACATTGAAATCTTTAGTGCGTTTTGCATACGAAAATAATTAAAGTGAAGGGATTGATCAGAATTAGCATAACTTATCAAAGATGTGGAGTATTATAAATTGTATTAATGGAAAACAAAAGCAGAATCTGATAACAGTAGGTTCTGAATAATGATAATCATATTACAGATAACAAATTAATTACGAACATCTTTAACAGATCCTTTGTTAATATAAAGCACGATTTACTTAAACAAATACTTGACACTGGTATTAACCTAATCAAAAATTAAGATGTCACTATTTGCCTTTTCGTTCCTTTTGCACCAGCGATGGAAGATGACATAAGAATTAGAATTAGTTTCCTGAAAAAAAACTCTAGTCCAGGATGGCATGGAATAAGTGCCCGTTTTGTAAAATGCGTATTCTCTGAAACAGTCTCTCCTATTACTGATATGACAAATTGATCTCTTGAAATGGGTTTATTTTCCAGATGCTTTAAACTAGCAAAGGTATGGCCGATTTTTTTTAATGGAAAACCAGAATTATTATCTAATTATAGGCCCATCCCTGTTTAACTACATATTTGAAAACTTGTGAACGGGTTGCCTATAATCAATTACTTAGTTAATTAGGCCAATATCACTTAATTTATGACCTCCAGTTCCGTTTCGAAAATTATATGCCACTAAATAAATTTCTCTTACTGATATCGGTACTTTGTTCCAAATAGAAGGTCCATAAAATCATTTTGAAAATCGACAGACTTAATGCGGCATTAAAATACGTGGATGTTACTCTTTTGCCTGGCATCATAGCTATGTATTTTCTGAATTTTAAATAAAAATGTTATCAGAGATATTGGAATATAAGTTTACTTGACATTGTACATATAAATACCAACTGAATGTTGATTAATATTTCCAAATTTCATTATTTCAGCTCTCTAAATAATACATAGGTTTGAGCATTATAGTAAAAAAAAAGTTAAAATCTGGATAGCTGTTTTATGCAATTTAAACAAAGACTTCAAATTTGTATAGTGATTGGATGGCCTAGTTATGTTGCAGAATAATTCTGAATGTAAAATATGGAAATTTTAAAACTTAATATACTTTATGTAAAACATTCTGTCTCACACTTACAAGGATTTTTTTTTCAAAATACCAATGGTTTTTCTTATTTTATTAGAGATATAAGAAACATGGCATTTCCGTCTAGGATTCTCATCAGTCCATACACCTAAAAATTTTGGTGTGTGACTCGTTCTAAAGGTTTATTTTCCATCTGAATTATTCAACTGTGAAGTCGTCTCTATGTACAAGAGTAGAGTACGAAATATAATTAGTGTGTCAATATTAAAGATATTGGTACTCTTGTACATAGAGACGACTTCACAGTTGAATAATTTTATGCTGAAAATACTTGAAAAGTGTGGATTTTTGACAATTTTGAGTAACCTCCCGGAATTTCATCAATATTTCCGTTCTGTATTTCAAATTAATTTATCAACCTCCCGGAATTTTACTTTTTATCTCCCGGATTTTACGTTAGGCAGGTTGGCAACACTGTGGTCAAGTGTCACTTAGCATTAATTGAGATTCTGCAACTTTAGTTTTTAGCTCTGCTGACCAAAAGTTGCAGAGCTTAGGCGATCACTCATTTCTGGCTGGCCAACATTCTGTCCGTTCATTTGTAAACAATTATCTGGTCAACACGATAGCATCAACAATTTTGAAGTTTGCCTCTTGATATTTTTTGGACATGTTCTATGAATGAAAGTCTAGATCCTTTTCAATATTGGTGGTGCTACTTACAGGATTACGTAATACACATGCCAAAAAGTGAAAAAATTGAAAGCACTCTGGTGTCCTTGATTTGTCATGGATCTTTATAAAATTTGGTGGAAACATTTGGAAGGCTAATACGTGGAATCCGACCATTACTGGTGGCGCTACCTACGGGTGAATGAAAATCATGAGCCAAAATGTGTTATGAGCTATCATGAGAAATAATCAAGCTAATTTAATTAAATGTCACAGCATATATGTTTCATGTCTGAAAGTACAATATTACATAATATGGGTGACCCTTACCCTACTTTCTCAAGGTCACTGATGGAAAAAAGTTTCAGGAGATGATATTCTTGTGATGGTCATTTTATCTTTACATGTGAACATATATGCATTTTACCATTACAGGCATTCTGATGGTTTTCAATAGAACAAACATTATATGTGTAAAAACACATTTAATTCAGGATTATGATAAAAAATAAAGACGGGGCTGTGAAACTTACACCAACTATGTGTTGGGTCAGTAGTCAACTTTTGTAAATAATTGGATGCCCTTGATCAATTTTTTGGTCAAAATACAAATTACATAAGTCATTGATAATTAAGATGTACACAATATCGATATAAGTGAGTTAGGAATGCTAAACTGAAAAAAAATATGCATTTTACATGAGTATTGATTTTATAAATGATAAATGACCTTTAACCTACTTTTTAAAGGTCACTGATGGATACAACAACCCACAGAATACAGGTATACCACAAACAAACCACAAAAAAGATTAAAACGCTCATAAATAATCACTTAACTTTTCCATTCAATAAAATGATATGTATGCATATTTTACCAGATTTATCCTTTTGTCTATCAATATTAATTACAAATATATCATAAACTTTCAAATAACACCATGCGAATCAAACGCCACCTATACAATTGACCTTTGCATTTTCTCAAGTTCAGAGGCCACTTGAGGACTCACAACTTCGAAATGAAGATGAAGGTGCAATATAGGCGTGGTACCAGCAGAGCATTAGGTCCGTGGGACTCTTGTTGGTTCCTAGGATGCGTATACAACACAAACATACAAGTTGAAAGTTGCAATTTCACCTCTACCTGTAACAGTAATGGAGATATTCAGGATTTAACTTATGCAAGTGTCCCTAATTAACATTGATTAAAATTCTACAAGTTTTGTTAGATGTTCATCTGATATACACACAGGGGGGGGGGGGGGGGGCTCTTCTACCTTTTATGGTTCTGAAGTAAACACTTTCCTGTGATAGGTTGGATTTGAAATGTGGGCACTTTGATGAAGGAGGAAGGCTTTAAAACTGTATTACCTTTTTGCTATTTTCTTTTCAAGAAATTGGCCAGTTTGATCACAAACCACCGTAAAAACTCAAAATTTGGCAGGGTCTGATCTCCATGCATGGCATAAAAACTTCCATTTTATATTGAATATCCAGATGTTTAGAAGTGTGAAAATGGAGGCATTCAAATTGTCAAATCTTGAATATCTCAAAACCATAGTTGTATGCAGATCGAGATAGGTTCCTTGACTAAGTCATGTCTGAGTACAAACCAAGACATTTTGTTTTTACAAAAATGTGTTTCTTTCTTTCTCTTTTTCTTTCTTTCTTTCTTTCTTTCTTTCTTTCTTTCTTTCTTTCTTTCTTTCTTTCTTTCTTTCTTTCTTTCTTTCTTTCTTTCTTTTTCTCTCTCTCTTTCTTTCTTTCTTTTTGTTTGTTTGTTTGTTTCTTTCTTTCTTTCTTTCTTTCTTTCTCTCTATCTCTCTTTCTTTCTTTCTTTCTTTCTTACTTTCTTTCTTTCTTTCAAACTATTATAGATATACACCAAGTTTCAATGTGCATGTGAAGGTTTGTGACACTTGCCAATATAATGGACAGTAACTGAAAGTTGTAGAATTTAAAATTATGGTAATTAAGGGTATTGGAATATTTTAAAAGTTTATCTCCAAAACTGTTATAGGTAGAAATGCCATTCCAACTTTAATTTGTATGTTTGAGGCAAAGCCGCATCCAATGAACCATGAACCAAAGCTGTAGGATTTTGATTTATGCAAATTAGGTGAATATGCAAAATTTAAATCTCGAATAGCTTCAAAACTATTACAGGCAGGGGTCTCATTCCAACTTCAATTTGTAGGTTTGTGACATAGCCGCATCTAATGAACCATGAACCAAAGTTGTAGGATTTTAATTTATAACAAATAGGGCGAATCCACAAAACCTAAATCTTGAATTACTTCAAAATATTATAGATTGAGGTACTATTCCAACTTCAATTTGCAGGTTTATGACATTCCCACATCCGTAAAGCATGAACCAGAGTTGTACGCTTTTATTTTATTCAAATTTGGCAAATACACAAAATCTAGATCTTGAATAGCTCTTAAACTACATGTATTATATATAATGGTGTCATTAAAAATTCAGTTTACAAGTTTTTGACATGGCCACATCCAATGAACCAAGAAGCAAAGGTATGTCATATTAATGTATGCAAGTTGCGCTAATAAACAAAATTTAGATTATGTTGAACAATGGCAAAGTGTAACATTTCAAACTGTTTTAATTTTGAAGGCACACAGATTTGCTGTGAAGCAAATCTTCTTTTCTAATTCATTTTTTATTATGTCTGTGTGCTACCACAAACACATTGTTTTTCTAGGAATTCTTCATTTATTTCCTTCTTTCTTTACAAGCAAATTTGTGCAACATTTCATTTGAAAAGTATCACACGTAAAAACTCCAAACTTGGCATGATTATACATCCATATATGAAGTCTAGAGTTTTTGTAAAGAGGTTCAACTGTTTTGAAATTATGCAAATTAGGGCCATTTGAAAATGTATTTCTTGATTATCTTCAAAACTATAATAGGTACAGGTAACCAATCTAACTTCAATTAATATGGTTATAAAACTGCACATTTTGTAATTTACATGTAACCTCGAAATGTCAAAGGTCAAGGTCATTTGGACCTTTGAAATCTTCATCCAGTCATAACTCAGTCAATTTTATTCAATTTTGATCATGTTGAACTCAAATCGTACCTATTTTAACACTGCACATTTTTTGTAATTTACATGTGACCTCTAAAGGTCAAAGATATAGGTCATTTGGACCTTTGAAATTTTTATCTAGCCATAACTCGGTCAATTTTCATTGAATTTTGATCATGTTGGGCTCAAATTGTAAATGTCAAAGATCAATGTCATTTGGACCTTTTAAAGTTTCATCCAGTCATAACTCAGCCAATTTCTAACCAATTCTAATCATGTTAGACTCAAATTGTAGGTATTGCAACATTGCATATTTTTGTAAGAACTTGTAACCTCTACACAGCAACGGTCAGGGTCATCTGGCCCTTCGAAAGTTTCATCTTGCCGTAACTTGGTCAATTTTCGTCTAATTTGGTTCATGTTGGGCTTAAATGGTGGGTATTGTAACACTGTACATTTTTTGCAGTTTAAATGTGGCCTTCAAAGGTCAAAGGTCAAGGTCATTTGGACCTTGAAATTTTTATCCAGCCATAAGCTGAATGGAATGTGAAGTACCAAAGGACGTAAGTTGTAACATTTAATATTTACAACTCTTGAAGGCACACAGGCAGATTTACTTTGAAGCAAATCTTCTTTTCTAGTTAACATTATTTTCAAGCGTGAAGTTGATCAAGCATTGCCACACTACCTGCCTTGATGCCATGAAGACAATAAAGTGTGCTTACCAAGCATGCTACGAAGGATGATGATGATGATGATGATGATGACGATGATGATGATGATGATGATGATGATGATGATGATGATGATGATGATGATGATGATGATGATGATGATGATGATGATGATGATGATGAAGCTGGCATATAAAATGCTCTATCTGTATCATAAACAAAATACATTTTGCAAAGAGCCCACTGTACAGCAAACCCATTTACTGGTAAAGATTAGCACCCATCCCACCATTTCACTGCTACAACTTTAGAAAAGCCCGATGTGGTGTATGCATTCTGACCATCCACAGGGTCCCAGCAAGGCAGGATAAATTTAGTCAGTGAGACAAGTGTCATAAGATCCAATTGTCCGAATGTAGGGTAATAGAGCATACATTATATACCTCCATGGTGGGGCATAGCTGTTTTCTTAATGTTCTGTCCTGCCCACATACACTACCAAAGCTTACTGGAATCAATTATCATCTCAGTATCCATAACAGGCCCAATTATCTACTTAACTGATAAGAAAACCAGTGCATCAACCACTAGTCCATGCTACGAACACATTCCATTACATGGGTGTATTTGAAATTTGAAGTCGCAAATTTCTTGCAAGAAAGTTTATATTACACCCATGAGAGGTCCATTTATTAAACTGATAACAGGGACGGGGGTTCTGCTCCGCTCAGATATTGGTACATCATTTTATTTTGTACTGTCCCCAAATTCCAGTATGCTAAATCCATACAGTGGTTCACTTTCTTGAGAGACCACTCCAATGAGAGGCAACCTGGCTTGAAAGACCACATTTCAGGATACTTTGCTCAGTACTTTTCTGATTATTTATACCTCCCATGATGGACTACTGTCTTGTGAGACCACAATTTGGTCATCCCCAAAGCTGGTCTTTCAAGATACGTTACACTGTACTACTACCCTCATCAAGTAAATGACAAGTTTTCATAAGACCACCAAAACTGTTAAATGTAATTTGCATTCTACCTGGACATTGACTTCCCAGTGATCTTGAGAAGCTAGTAAAATGTAGGCTATAGACTCCTTCTTCAGAGAGGACTGTATATGATGTTCCCAGCAAAAACTTTAAAATAAATGCGGATTACAGAAAATAAGAACATTATAAAATAATGGCCAGTACAAAGTACAAAAAAATAAGAGAGCTCCCAGCATGTTTGTATGGGTAATAAAAGGCCCCAGTGCACCAATACTGCAATACCCTTTAATACCCTCCTCCCATTTTCCAGGATGGAAATATTGAGATAGCGGTGCCTGTCACCAGAGACCATGCTTAAATGAAGGTAAATTGTGGTCGTGTGAGAGGTATATGTACAAGCTACCAAAAAACTGTACCAGGTAAGGTCAGTGCAAAAGTGGTCCCCCATCGGGGTGGTCATTAGCAACAGGTACTACTGCACTTAAAGTAAATTGTACATTATTATCCAATCAAAATAAAACATTGTTCATGTTATTGGCCAGTTGGATATTTCAATTGGACATTCCAATTGGAAAATCCCATTTGCCAAGTTAATTGGACTGTATAGTTGGACCAAACAAAAGTACATTTTGATGAACTCTACACAAAATAGACTATGAAAAGTAGATTTTTATAGGTGATGAATGCTCTTGATACGGCATACAACATGTTAATAAATTACAAGACATGCAGGAACTCTGAAAAGATGGTTGTTATGGAAGTCTTGACCATTACAAGAAAGGGCTTAACCTTGGGATTTCCCAGTCTGCAATAATATGTAAACATTTATATACATTTTTGATCAATAAATTTGAACTTTTGCAACAAACATGTAGATAATCTATAATAAATATGTTAACAGTAAAATTTTAATGATATGTGGCTTTATATAGCTTATTTCTGAGCAGTTTTGTGTGAGAGAAAAAGTTGTGGGATCCCATTGGATGAATGAAAAGATAGTATCCAGCTGGATCCCATTGGATACCATGGGCCGTCCAATGGGACACCATAGGATACCATGGTATCCCATTGATGGTAATTTTTCAATATCTGAAATTTGAGACACCTTAGGGAATATTTTTTGGTATAGACACAACAAGAATGGTCATCCTTGTTAACATGCAGAATATCAGATTTCTTCTTTGTTTTGTTTTTTTGATATGTTCAGGTACAGATCCTGACCCAGTTCCTAGTCCGTATTTGTCAAGCCTCATGTTACATATATATATATATATATATATATATATATATATATTGGAATATTTTTCATATTCACAGAAGTACCAGATATATCAAATTTGCAAATGTTCGGAGATAAGTCTTTAAAGAAAGCATGTTAGAGAACTTGTATGTTAAACAAGGGAGCGCGTATAAT
This sequence comes from Hermodice carunculata, assembly GCA_964020975.1. Taxonomy (NCBI): domain Eukaryota; kingdom Metazoa; phylum Annelida; class Polychaeta; order Eunicida; family Amphinomidae; genus Hermodice; species Hermodice carunculata. Next base: position 8,159,119 of record OZ026619.1, read on the forward strand.
ATATGACGCACAAAAATTAAGAAAGAAAAAAGACGGGAGCTATGGACGCATATCCATCAAAAGATAATATGTGAAGAGGGAAAGCAATAATAAAAAGGCCACTATTTGATGTTGAATGTCCCCCGTTAAGGCAAGCAAAGTTATATTTGAGATCGCCTATTACCACATCATTGGGCATTATATGTTTGATGTAAATTGCAACACAAAATTAAAATACTTGACAGACTGAGTAAAAGGAGGTTCCAACATAATGTCGACTGCATGCAACATGTGAAATATGCCTTACTGAGTCATCTCCAAATTGATGACTTACCTAGATAGCAGACAACTTAAGGCTGTTATGACCCTTAATGACAAAGTCGTCTCTGCGAAACAAGTCACCTAAGATTCGTTTCGGTAAAAAACTAGTACATTCATGTATCGCCTTTTAGTATTTTGAAACGGACTGCAATATAACATGTATCTTTTTAGCATTAGAGAATCGAGAAAAATTGGAACATAACCACAAATGATACCTTATGCATAAACTCATGACATTAGAAAACTGCGCACCAAAATTTGAGAGAATCAAGGTGAGAGGTTTTGAAATGTGAAAGTATAAATTAATGACCATCACACCATGGGCAGTGGAATTCACAAGACAGATGAACTTTGTTTATTTCACAGTCAACCGTGTTAAAAACGAGTCTTGTACCCACGTCACACCAACATGTTTCACGTTTGTGGGCAAATGCAGTAGTTTTGAAATTAATATAAAATGACCATAAAAACACTTAAATCTTATAGTAAGTGGTTGCTTTTTTACGGAGCAAGGCCAGTTTATTTTTGGTTTTTCATTTCAAAAGAGAGGCAATCTCCAGTGGATTACAGGTGAGCCCATCACATATTCAGAATGGTTCCTACATTGTGCCAACAACAATAGATATTCGGCACAAATGGTCCTCAAGGGTACAAACAGAAATGCCCAATCAATTAAAAATGCTTGTTTTATGGAGAAAATATATACACCTGGACAAGGAATGTCACGATCGGTGAACTGTGGTGCATTATTCCTGGTCGATATGCATGGTAAGACACAATGGGTAGCAATTAATTGTTTCATGTCTAGAGAAAAAACCATGTTTTTTTGTGAACGCAATGAACCACTCATTACTCAACCGTATAAAAGTATACTTTCTACGAAGCCTTTTTGTCGGATGTTTTGGTCCAGCCTAAGTCCAAGATGTATTTACTTATTTTTGACTAGGAGGAACCTGACCTTCAGTACCGCAAACACATTTTGTAAAAATGCTTCTACAAATATTACAAAAATTTCGAACAACATTCATCAATTTTTGGAAAAATTGGCACAATGTGAATTTAAAATGTTGCAATTATCGATGATGCTCACAAATATGCGTGATTGGTTTATCTACGAAGAAGTAAACAGAGTTATTTCTGAAGACGAGACAGGGACCACAAAGCTACTTTGTCAAGCATACTATTGGAGCTGGTTAAATATATGGTACCCAGTTGGTATACTGATAGAAACAAAGAAACACATTAGGGATGGGTTGTGTGGTACCTGAAATTTTTCCGAGTAGGTATTTCTTTTATCCAGAGGCCCGTATACATGAATATGAAGATTTACATCATCGTTACCAGTTTCCAATAAAACTAGTATTAAAATCTGCTGATACTGTACGGGGTGTTCTTTGTGAGACTAAACCTAGTACATTATCAGACCAGTGTGATATGGCTTTGTATCAATGCAAAACGGGTGTTTGCATTTTGAGTCATCACGTGTGTGATGGCTTCTCTGACTGTAATGATAAAGCCAATGGGGGAAGTGATGAAGAACATTGTACAACTATTTGCTTGCTGAGTAATGGGGAACAGCCGACAGGAAATGAATGTTTCGCAACCTGTATTTTACCAGGCTGCCAATGTGGGCCACTGTATTACCAATACAATGTTGGTGGTTGCATTCCCATATCGAAGCTATGCAACCAGCACTCAGATTGCCCAGATAGTTCAGACGAGAATCAGTTTGTTTGTAATAAAATTTCCTATATCCAGGAAATCAAGGCCAAATCTCAAATAGCTGTACCTCAGGTATTGAAACAAAATCACGGTGGCAGAGCAGGCGACTTCCGAATGGGAAAAATCGATCCATTACTATGCGGTGATCCAAATTGGTTGCCCTGTTCCCATATCGATAAATCGCCTTGTTATGAAAGAGCTTTTGTCTGTATCTTCGATCTCATCAGCAACGGCAATTTACGCTATTGTGCAAATGGGGAGCATTTAGATACGTGTTATAAAATAGAATGCCCGAGAATGTTCAAGTGTCCTTATTCATACTGTGTGCCAGTGCGTTTGATCTATGATGATAAATGGGACTGTCCCACTGGACTTGAAGAACAAAGCTGCGTGAGCCTCTCTTGCGCAAAACACTTCCGTTGTAAGTATGAGCAGACATGTCTGCATACTTCAGAAATATGTGACGGATATAGCAACTGCAAACTCTCAATGGATGATGAAGATTTATGTACTAGCTTTACCTGTAGTAGTTTTTGTACATGTGTAGGAGTTGCCATGTACTGTACACGTATAGCATGGTCCGTCGATTATATACTGCAAAACATGAAAGCACTATTAAACCTTTACCCACAGTAATATAAAACTGTGGATCAATATAAATCTTAAGTACAATAGTTTATTGTACCTAGATATAAGCTTTAATATGGTAACAATGTTGCTTACCAAATCATTAACTCCATATCCGTCATTACAAGCTCTTCACCTCACCAGTAACAAAATAAACACTATTCTTCACAACGCGTTTTGGGGACTGGATAAATTACATCGTTTGGTCCTGTCTGGTAATGAAATTAAAGTGGTCGACAACCATCATTTTATAAGTTTGCAAAGCCTTCGGAGTCTTAGTCTTTCTGATAATCAAATATATTTTATCAGAGATTATTCATTTGCATATCTTAATAAGCTCAAATTCTTAGATATTTCATCAAACAGCTTGTCAGAAAGTAGTGCTGGTGTATTTTATGGTTTAGGTAGCTTAAAAGCTTTGAATATCACAAACACTGATATCTTACGCATTAACACGAAGCTTTTTGATAGTCTAACAATGTTGCATAATGTTTATGCAGACGATCCTGTCATTTGTTGTGTAAGAGTGTTAAGTTGCTGGTGTCACCAAAGAGATGCTGCGCATACAATCTGTATGCCTCTTCTTCCCGCAAACAGTATTCTATATCTATATTTCACGGTAGTATTAGGTCTGTTACTTAATGTAATGGCCATCATTTGTATAAGTACTGTACGCATAAATAATTCAGGAATATTTCGGATTGCCCTTACTGCACTTGATTTAGGAAGTTTATTTTTTATTGCAGCATATCTTGCTTTAAATTCATATTTTGGTAAAAGCTTTCCAATGCACATCCACACGTGGAAAAGACGTTTTTCATGTAAAGCTTTATCCCTTTTGATCATTGCCTGCATGTCTGGATCGATGTATTTAGTTTCTTTACTGACACTTGATTATTTTATTAATGTCGTTCTCATTTTTCAAGTCCCGCCTTTCAATATGAAAAAGATCTTGTTCTTTGTTGCATTTTACTTGACCGTTGTTATAGTCATACATTTTCCACCTGATCTCCAACATCACCAATATCCCTTCCAAAGTATTTCTCAAGGCACAGCTTGTATTCCTTTTATTTATGTTGGTAATAAATGGACTACCGTGATGTATATCAACATAGTACTCTGTATCATTGAATGCACATGGTGTATTGTTGGACATGTGCTGTGTGTTACTTTCCTAAACAGAAAGACACATTATCTGCCAGTGTGAAACGAAATGCCCGAGTCTGTAGAACAATGATTGTTAATTCGGTTTTTGTTGCGTCGTATCAAGTTCCGCTTACAGTGACGATTGTAGACGCTTATCTAAAGGACAGATTATCTACCGGCATACATGCTATATTTCGTCATACCCTTGGGTCCTATCGTTAATCCAATGGTGCTAACCATACGGACATCGGAGTTTCAGAGATATATCCAGAGAACTTTTATCATTCATAAGACAGACAAAGGAACTGCCAGAAAGCCATTACAAGCAGTAAGGCATTTGGAACATTCTGTACCCATGTTACATGAATAGAGTATCCTTTTTTGGCTTCAATCGGACTCAGCTGGTCTGGTAAATGTGTACAGGAAACACATCAAGTCTCAGCTGCCTAAGTTGATCATTATCACCATTGTAACTTGAATAAACACCAGGTTCCTGATACTACAAATCAACAGTTAGAACTTGCTTATGATATCAATGACACTCCAAACCCCTCACCATCTTGAATTAAACGGTGATCTTTGACAGCAAATTTTGCACCGTGTTTACAGATAGTTTGCTGCAGTCATGCTTTGTTTAGGCTGTAATGGACACATGCATATCCTGTCCTATTTATATTGCTAATTTTGACTGCAGGCATTTCAATGGATAAGGAACTTTTAATTTAATTATAATTCATTCCTCTTCTTTTTTTTCGTCAGTTAGCGACGTCAAATGCACACAGAAGATTAGACGCTCGACCATCTTTGTCACTTATGTACCGTACGTTAAACACACGGACTCATCTCGTTTGAAGTCATGACGTAATGGCATTTTTCATTGTTTTTTTTCATTCTTTTTCTTCCGGTTGAACATTGTTGAATGCGCAAACAGGCACTATTAGTTCGGAAAAACCATTATCCATATGCGCATTTCAATCTAACGAAAGCAAAGGAAATTACAGCGAATGGCGAGAGATTTTGGAATTAAGAAAACATCCACATTCATTTTTCAATACCAATGTGTAGAAAAAGAATCACTCTTAAGACAGGCAGTCACCCATAGAAGGCAACTAATGATTTAAAACTATCCCCTGAAGCTGAGAAATACTCTTCCTAAAATACAGACTTCAGGTTTTTTCAACACTTATCGGGGTATTTGCTTAAAACACAAACTATATATCTGTGGTGTAAAATTCTTCTTGTCGTTAAAATGAATAAATATTCAAATGAAAAAAAGAAGCTTGTATGATGATTTATTTTTTCAGATGTGCCGCTGATAGACAATGTCCATTGTTTTAACATATGAAACACAATATTTGACGAATGTGTCCCACGCATCTCAGCCAATATAAGAAAAACTAACACATGTTGACCATTTACGATGGACATGCCTATTCAACGGCTGATGTGACCCCCATACCTAAGTAGTTCTCTATCAATGGATCTATCAATGGATTCCAAACTGCAAACTGATGAAATACAACACATAGTTACTTTCAAAAATGTAGGTATATGCTATATTCTCTATTTCTTCATTTACATCAGAAAACCATTGGCTGTACCTTAATATCATATGTAACCCTAATGTGCCTTATGCGTATTCTAGAATGAAATCGTTGAAACATAAGTATACACCATCCAGTGGAAAATATAGGCTCAAAAGGTATCAAAACCAGCATGGTTCATTGGAGCAAATATGAAAATATGGCTAATACATAGTCATACTTACTACAGAGTACCAAGTGATTCACATTACATACGCAATTGCAAGTCTTGCAAGACTAGGGCTGCGTTGTAGATGCGTCCCTTGCAGAACTACAATTCCATGACCAGTACTCCAACACCATAAGCCACAAATTAAAGAAGTGCGAGGTTACCAAAAAACTCGCAGTTTAATATGCTAGGTTGCGTGAACCTGTAAATCTGGTCATACGACGAAAACAACCGCATGGCAAGAAAACTTTATAGCTGAACTTAAATTCCAAGAAAGGAAACATTTTCTTATACAGATCTAGTGTGCACTGATCATACATATTGCAATATTGGATTGTTTTTTCCATAAAACAGATGAACATAATAGACTCTTTCACCTATAGATTAATGGACAATAATAATTGTCAATGAATTACCAAGTAAACAAAGCATCATCTGATATTTGTTATCATATAATCCTAAAACACAGACAAAAATTCAATGCAGCTAATATGTTTTTGACACTACGACCTTTAATTGACATGTAAAAGCATCAAAGACAGCAAACAAACATAACATAAAGTTATCTACCAGAGATCCACTATTACATATGTAATTGGTTGAAAACATCTATGACAATTATCCAATGAAAGAAAACAATTCGTGGAGACTTGAAACCAATAAATCACTGTGAACCCTAAATAATTGGACTCCTAATATAAGTAATTATTAATTACTCATTATTGTACTCACACCTCCTATAGCTGCACCTCAATGTATTCCGATGCATATGTTTCGATACATTTTACATCAATGTCAATAATATAAAATGATACCAGTATAGAACTTTAATACTATCCTTATGTTTAGACACCATATTGCAAATGACCCAAGTACCACTGCAATATAAAGACTACATTTAAAAAAACTTAATCATCAATATCAATGATCCGAATCACACCAGTAACCAAACAATAATATTATTCTCCTTTTGGACAGCATGTTATGAATGATCCAAATACTACTATCACCTAGATTCAGGTGAGCACATGAGACTTCATACGAGTATATAAGTTAGTATACTTTATTCAAGTATGTATTAGACGAAGAGCCGGTCATTATACATTTATTGCAGTATAGTAACTTCAATATAAATTAACAATGAGAAACACGCATACATTGCAATGTTATCAATGTGTAAAAACTTGCACTCTTCACATATGAATATCAAACATTTGCTTCTAGTCTCGCAATGTGAAGCAATAAACAAAGAAGTTCAGCGACTTTCATCTTACGCAAGACAGATCATATCTTGCCATCTTTACCCACGAGCACCTCTTTCATTAAGGCAAGATGCCATAAATTACGAGGCAGTCCCTTTTTGAATATCAACACCAACTCTCCAGCTTTGATGTCTTTGACAGGCACTCACCATTTTGATCTGACTTCAAAGAAGGCAAGTAAAGCTTGAGCCATTTGGAACAAAACATATTATGCTAGCTGTTATGAGAACATATACCTACTTCGATATGAATCTGCGATGGAAAAGCCAGATGGAGGAACATTTGTAAACTGATGAAGTGTGAGCAGAGAGCATGGGGCTAATGGAGTGAAATCATTTGGACCGTTACTGATCCTAGCCAATGAACGACTATTTACCACAGTCTCTTTTTCACCGGAACCTTTCCTTCACATGTTCTGATTGATAATATTACATATGATATAATGGCCATGGTCTAATTTCTAAAAGAGTATTGATCTGACGGAATATGTAGTTCAGGGCTGTTTATATTCATTGATTTACGGCCTGCATTTTTGGCTACTATGTAACAGTTACAAGTATTAAGCACTAATATTTTCTCATCTGCATGTATGTTGTCTAGGCCAGATTAAAATATATTTTAGATGAACAAAGCATATTTGTTAATGGAGTGAAGGGCATTCAAAAGCTGTAAAATTTCCGACAATATCATAAGCACATAATCATGAAGATAGACCTTCTAGTGGGCTGGAGTTTTTCATTTATCTAATTTCAGTCAATCAGATATGTTTTTAAGTAGAAGCCAAATGACGTATTGTACAAAGCGCTGAACACTCTTTAAGGTTCAGTATTCATTAAAGTACTGTTCAAAAGCAGGGACCAAAAGTAGAATAAACAGCACTATTCCTTGAGCGTTATTCCGGAAATGAACTGCCACATTTTGAGGCATATGGAGGAAATGGCTGTAGGGGCTGTTCAGGCCATTCTGCGTGAGCCACTGATGTGGCTCACACAGTAAATTGCTCAAACAGCCCCATCAGTCATTTCATCTATGTGAATCGAAATCTCGGCGATCAATACTTTCTTTTACATTTATCTGAATATAATTGAGTTTTAAATGTGAAACAAACTGTTAAAATCTTATCCATTTTACTCACAACAAGTTCGTTGTAGCAGGAGTAAACATGATAGACAGAACATCCATAACAAATTATGACGTCTAACAGTAATCAAAAACACAAACACATAAAATATAGTTCTTGAGAGAAACATTTTGTCCATGGTTTGCACGTCAAAACCAAAATCATCACTTGCAGGAAAGATTATAAGAGACCTGACAGGCCAGTCATAGTTTGGCTCTCCTTACCGTTCAGCCAGCTTTTTCAGCTTTTTTTTCCAAATACAACATGTTTCTTCTGATAGGTGACACAGTCCAACACTAAAGTCAAATATGCTACTGTGTGTTTTACAAAATATGGCCAATTTATTTTACACAGAAGAAATTTATTTGTAGACCCGCCGTATGTATTTTTTTTTTGACATCTATGTTTGAATGTTTATGCCACTTAATTCTTAATCAAATTTCCTAATTTTGTTTTCAAACTTCAAAGATTCCAAATTATGAAGTCACTGCAGTTTATTTGAACTGAAAGACTGGTTTTCAAGACACTTAATGCGCAAAGGCAACAGCCCAACCAGCCACATATTTCCAGGTCCTTTTTTTCTGATTTCAAAAATGTATTTGCATGTATCACATACAATAGGAGAAATCAAGGTTAGTTGTAAACTCGGCTTAAGATGCTGCTACCCATCCTGTTCATGGTTCACTGGCCAGAGATTTCCATAACCCTTCGTTTCTACATAGCTTAATATGGGGAATTAACGTTTAATATTTTATTCTCTTTCTGTTGTCGAAGAAGCATTAAAATTTCATTTAATCACACGAGGGTGCAATTTCAAGATGGCAATGCATCCTACAAGTAGATTAGCCATTGCACTTACAAAAATCTTCCTCTTTTGCCGGGTAAAACTTGCATGACATTTTGGTTTACTGCAATGTAATAAGCTTTGCTGACCCGTTTTTACACCTGATCTCGAATGGTATGCGTTGGCAGGTGTCACAAACTCGACCACGAGGATTAAAGGCTGGGTGGCATGAAATTAAACCAACCCAGATCAAGCCTATTCCAAATAATCATTAATTGTTTATGTAGAGTGGCTGAGGTTGGACTTTTTCATATTACAAAATGAGTAAGGGATGCGATTAAAATTCGTTCGTTTCCTTTGTTACTTTTTTCACATTTGCATTCAGATAACACAACAACAGGTTAAAATGAATTCCCATGTAACCAGCCGGGGGGGGGGGGGGGGGGGGGCGCAGAGCGGCTTATATACACGTTTTTTTATTTGTGTCTTGGCATCATACAAATTGGTTATTATATGCATGATCTTTATATAAATTCCCTTTTTGTGACTTGTTTCATAAATGTATGCGGGTAATACTTGTTTGTGTGTGTGAGTACATGCATAGTGCTATCATACATTCCTTAATTGCCAAACATGTCCTTCTCAGCAGAAAATGGTGTATATATTTATTTAAACATATTTAGTCTTTCTTGAAAATTAGTACAATAGGCAAAAAAGGAGCAAGCCCTTTACAAATGCTGCTTTTTGCAAGAAGGCACAGGGACAGGGCAGACGAAACAATACAAAGACAACTGTGATGATCCCTGCAGGAACTCTGATGAGAATTTAGATAATCTTTTGACTTTTACACATATCTATACAACGTTGTAAGCAGTCTCACAGGATGGTTAACTTCACGTCGCATCACACCCTATTGCTACGTATTCTGAAAAAACAGTTACAGAAAAGAATATGATTATGGTAATAGTTATACGACTATGTAAGAACGCTGGCCAATAATACTGACATTTTATTCCTGCAAGAACACTAGTTGTTGAATAATAAAAAATACATGCCTAAAACGGAAGTTCCTAACCGTAATGTGCACCTAGTGTCAGGTATGTAACATCATGACCTGCTCCAAAGCAGAGCATATGGGTGCTGTGCCGTCCTGCTAAAACGAAACGTGGACTGTATCTGTGCACCCATTCATTTCACATAGAGTCTGGTGTGTGCCCTGTCAATTTAATTGAATAAAACAGCATTTTATGATTGATAATGTATACATGCTCTGTGATAGTTTATCAATAACTAAGTAAGCTCACGCATTCGAAAATACATTGGAGGAAATATCTGCTAAATGTGAAGAACAAAAGCATCATCAATGATATACTCGGTGGTGACTTTAACACAGATTTCTCGAAGCTTAAACCTTTAAACACGCCAGCACTAAAATCTGTAATGCCAAAGTTAAGAGCTGAAATGTCCTTTATTTCATGAACTTTATAATACTGACTTTACCTATGAGCGTAAAACCAATGGTGAGAGATCGACAATTGACCACCTCTTAGTAACAGACAACCTGTATAATCACGTGGCAGACTATCATGCTTTACATGATGACTTAAACATGTCCGATCACTCAGCCCTAAAGCTTTCTTTGGAAGATGCTACTTCATACTACACTGAGAAATCGGATGTCTGTATTTCACATCCGTCATGGCAATTGGTACCAGAGAAAAATATTGATGCTTACGAAAGTCCTGTGAGTAATGCTTTAAATGACATTCATGTACCATGGGAGGCTACCCACTGCCATAAAGTTTTGTGTGATGAACATTCGAAAATATTCAGGCATATCATGACAGCATTTTTAAAGCATTAATCGAGGCAGGGCACAAACACATTCCGCACTCGTCTGCTGATAAAGCCAAGGTTGTTCTTCGACGGAAGAAACATGTAGAATTATTACAACAACATCCCTCTTTTTGGCATTTCTTATGGGAATCAAACAGTCACTCATGAGAAGCAATCAAAGCTGAAATTCAACGAAAAACTCGTGCGAGGTATCATCAAGCAATTCGCTATGTCAAACCCAACAGCGAAAAGTTGAGAGTCCAGTATCTTGCAGAGTGTTAAACGAAAAACAAAAAGGTGAACTTTGAAGTAACGTCAAGACAAGTCATAATAGTTTTCTTCATTTAAAATGTGGCGATGATGATATCGCAGTACGATTGCACATACGTTTTCTGAAATTTTCTACAGTTTACAACATTGCAGAAACACAACAGAATTCTTCTATATGGTATATCAAAACAGAATTTCCATTCCTATGTGTTACTAACTACTACTTATGTTATGCAATATTCACCAGTAGCTCAATGATTTGACCTCAACCTCCAACATGATAAGAGAGGTGTGTGCTATTGGGATGGGAATCTGCAATCAAAAATGAGTAAAACTGAATGTTGTGATATACTTGATTACCTTCGTACCAACTTAACCTCTGATTGACTTATTAACTGTTGTGTTTATTTTTATTTTTATTTTTATTTTATTTTTTGGTCTTGTGATAAGTTTTATCTCTTTTATTTTTTTTCTGGATGTGCGAACTTGTACAAAACAATGATTTAATGGTGATGATAATAATAATAATAATAATAATAATAATAATAATAATAATAATAATAATAATAATAATAGTAATAACAATTATAATAGTAATAATAACTATAATAATAATAATAATAATAATAATGATAATAAAAATGATGATGATAATAACAATAATAATAATAATAATAATAATAATAATAATAATAATAATAATAATAATAATAATAATAATAATAATAACAACAACAACAATAATAATAATAATAATAATAATAATAATAATAATAATAATAATTATAATAATAATAATAATAATAATAATAATAATAATAATAATAGTTTATAGCATCAGTTGGTGAGGGCAATTAAGATGAAAATGTCAAAACGTCATCATAAAAACGACTCAACATATCCTTTATTGATATATGATTTATTATAAAGTGTACCTTTTTCACTTGACATTGCTTTGTATTAATGCTATATTATTATTGTAGCTTCATACGTCATGATATGTCATAACCAAGAGATTCCAATAACTGACATGGCATATTATTCCAAGGTTGGTGTGCCTAAAGGGATACAACTGTCCAATAATTTCGCTTTCAAAAGGAAACATTAGACCACTATTGTATGTGTTAAAAAGTAGGCGTCCATACAAAATTCGACATCAAGGCTTTTCCAGCCTGTATGACAAGCAGTGAAGTTATGCGAAGATGGATATCATTACTACTGTTTATCGCCACTGTATACTATAGCCGTCACTTTAACATAAAGCAACTCAAAAGAGCCAAGTAACACCTTTTTTTTTGGGGGGGGGGGTCCCAAATGGTGAGTTAACAGCGTGGTGATGCAAGTTAAGTTACCTGGCGGTTGTGTCCCTTTAAATACATAATGTTCACGGTCATGGTACATTTTTCAACTCGTTTTAGGAGTTTTAATGTTGCATCCAGATAGATATATGTGCATGTTGGTTGATACACGTGTACACTAGGTGGGGAAAGCAAACCAGGACCCATGGTCATCCACATATGATATCCAGAACCGAGTTTACGCACGGTATTCACTTTTTGTGTGCCTAAATGTATGATGCCAAAAGGATCAAAATGGATCAAAACATAGCTTGAATGAAACAATAACTGCTCGTAAGGGTCCCTGCTTTTGATTTGCATCAGATACCACTGTAAATACTTCACAAAACATTGAATTTCTCAAAACTCATAATGTGTGACAGGATAAAGATATGAGGAGACATAGAATTATATGTATTATGTATTAATTGTAGTAATGCTTAATGACTGGAACACCAGAAATGGCAGCGGGGTAGCATTTAAAACATTCTGCTTCATAATTTCCCCCGTGGCCAAGACTGGGAAGACCTGTCCTTTATTATACAAAGGCACACATAAACTCTTGCATAGACGTATGTTTCTATACATTCTCGAGCAATACAGTGCAAGTACAGTTTCACAAACTTTCCCCACCGCTACCAAGGCTGAAAGAGCCTGTTTATCAGTACATGTCACAATTTACCACAAACATTAATTTTCTATCTTTGACCTGCCAGCTAATGCAATTCTGACAGATCGTTTTGTACATGCATATTTTAATCTGTATAGGCCCAACCCTTCATAGGATAGCACCAGCGCTTAAGCCATCTAAATATACAATGGAGTTTTTGAGAATTTAAATATCTCTTGCAATCCTTCTATGTAGTTTGATACAAACTCTCAAGCAGGATCTTACAATTGCTTTTTTTCAGAGTCTGTCCTTCACTATTAAGATACTACAGTATTTATAGAGGATTGTGATCAAAATACTTGACCACTGATATCCCGTTACAGTTTTGTCTAATACAACTATCAGTTTTTCTGTAAGTCCTATGTGCAAATTCGTGCATTCATAGTTTAGGTTGCTGTTGGAAGTTGCACAAGTTGTTGTATTGAAGACATTATAATCTAACAAATGACGACAAGTTCACATCAGCAAGATGACCAGATGTATTGGCTAATACTTAGCCGTCACTTAAAGCCCCCCCCCCCCAAAAAAAAAAAAAAAAAACAGAAGGACAAAACAAAAGCACTAAAAGCTAACATTAAAATTGATAATGATACAAATGTATCAGAATATAACAATTTCTCTGTGCTCAGATTCTCGTATCAGTTTACTTTTTGTATAACAAAATACGTATGCAAAAATGCAACATTCTGGGTAACATTGTATACACTAATACTTCCATTAAGTGCATTCAAGCAAAAATGTAACTAAGAAGGGGAGTCGAATCCACTATAGCATGATGTATCTCAAACAACTCTCAGTATGCATGTACTATATGCACGTTTAAAAAAGTACATCCACATTAAGACTTGTGTGTCACACAAGGCAGGTAACTTCTATGGCAAGTACATGTAAATAAATGAGGCACTTACATGTACTTATCACTTCACCAGATCGTCCATACACCATGTTTCCCATACACTACACATTGAAAAATGATTGTCTTAGGTAAACAATGTCAGAGAGGGTCAGGTATACACCAATATAGATGAGGCACTTACATGTTCCTATCACTTCAGCAGATGGTCTGTACACAATGTTTCTCAAACACAACACATCAAAAATAGTAGTCCCAGGTAAACAATATCAAGTGCACAAATGTGAAGACTGAAAACGTTTTAACAATTTTTATGTAGAATAAACGTACTGACAGCTTTTTGTCCCTAAATCTATAAAGTTGAATCATCTCTAACAATCAATTGAAGAACAAAATTACTGGAAAGCCATTAGGCCAGAAAAAAGTATAAGACAGTAACTGAACTATCAATATAGAGTATATAATAAGCCTGAAGTATAGCTAAAACTATCTCTCCTTGTACATGCCACGGGATTATTGTACAAGGCTAATGAAATAAAATAGGTTTCAAAAAAGCCAATATTTCCTTGTACATTTTATGGGGTCATATTTCTAGGATGTTGAAATGAAATATATTTAAAAAGAGTAACTCCATTATCAACGAAAAGGGCTTGTCTCTGGAGATTGCCACCATGTACATAAAAAATAAATATGTTAGCTGGGCTGTCCACTGCACGCCACAAAAAGTTGCCAATACCTGTTGCAGCATCTATCACACCTGTGTGAGACCTTTCAAAGTGACCTTTGGATTTCATCAGCTTTGAGCTATCCCAGGGGCAGATATCTTGTGACCAATGTCTCCGATTTGGAGTCCTTAATTCTTTAAAAGGAGCCCTACCGGTTGGAATTGCTAAGAATCATTCTTACTTCCGATGGGCTTCTCTTTCCAGATGATATGATGTTCACATTGAAAGCTACCCCCTGCAGTATGAGCTACGACTATTGTATGATCAATCCATGTAAACGAAAAAAATGTCTTAAACAGGATCGTGCGTTGAACTGAGAAATTGGCCTCCCACGAGTGACAGTAAGCCTATTTAGCCAATTACCAATCAAGATTTGCAGTAACAGCACCTCGAAATCACAATCACGGAGGCATGAGCTATACCCAAACGATGTCAGCTTGAGACACCCTTATGAGTGAGAGCTACAAAAGTTGAGCAAATATAATACAACATATGCATTAATTGCCCAGCCCTTCCTCAAAATAGTTTACTTTCTTTATTGTCCACCTTGTGTAAACATAAGGTTAAGGGAGGTTAAAAACTTGTCCTCAAAATTATATATCTAGAACAAACAAACATATCCCTTGGCATTTTATTCTTCTACGCTGTACACACCAGAGATCTATTTTATAACACAGACAATGTAGAACAAAGGAAGCTATGCTTTATTGTACAACACAGGTAAGCATTCAAAGTCTGTGACTCAGGATCAGAAGCATGTCAATAAGGCAGTAGCATTCAAGCTGAACAGAATAGCCAATGTGTAGGATATTAAATAGTGTGTGCAATGCACAATTGTCATCTTTGAACCAGACAACCTGTTCTTTGAACTCCTCAGTGGACCATCCTGTGACTGCATATAGATAGTTTTGTTAAAAGAAATTGTATAGACAATATTTGTTGACACACCACTGGTATTGCTCTCTCATGCTATGGATTAACTTTCTGGCGAGCCTATGGAGTACGTTGTCCCACCACTTAAAAAAGTAGTGACTTAAATTGTTGGTCTTCAATAGCTGACACACAGCCCTTCTTTTAGTACAGATTATATTGTGCTGGCTACACTAGTACTCAATGGGATTACAAGATCTTGTTTGTCATTTGATAGCCCCCACACCTTCGCTGACTAAAAGGTTCTTAGCTTCAGCAGCATGCTGCCATGCTACCTTGCATTGTCCTGCATCGGCAGGAAATTCTCGCCAATGGCAGCAGCATGTGAACAACATTAGGCTCATGCATCTGTGAGATAATTTCTACTATACATGTTTCCATTCATAAGGACAAGGTCTGCCTTCTATTTGCTGAGATGTTCTAGGAGGTCATGATGCTGCCTTATCTATAGGCACCTGTGGGCTGTACACGGCATGCGTCATGTCTCTCCTTTGGTCCTCTCCACGCATGAATTTGCCTCCTCATCCCTAGGCACACAAAAAGCATTATTTCTAGTCATTGGTAAACAAAACTCCCCCCCCCCCCCCCGATCCAGCCTCTGTTGTATGGACATACTGACTCTCTATCTCTCTCTCTCTCTCTCTCTCTCTCTCTCTCTCTCTCTCTCTCTCTCTCTCTCTCTCTCTCTCTCTCTCTCTCTCTCTTCCAGGAGTATGATATTTGGTCACTTTTACACCCTGGGCATAGCTGACCCAGCGTCCAGCTGGTGTAACAAGCTAAAACATTTATAGCATAGCTTATTTAATTACGGGTATGCGTTAGGTTAGCAGTGAACGAATTGTCACGCATAACCTTTGACTCACAGATAAAGTGAAATAACGTGGACATTTTCAAAAAGCTAGCGATCAGAAGCTTCTGTTTATAACAATTTTATAATGTTAGCTAATGGCAAAGTTTAAATAACAATTCCACAAATATCATCATAATTTACCGTAACTGTTGATTCAGCTCATTCAATTTTGAAGATATGGACCTGAAATTGTGAAGGTAACTCAAGTTTATGCAGCGAATCAAAATAATAATGTCTCAATATTGGTTTGTTTTTTTTTTTTTTTAATTTGGGGCTGGTTTGTCTTCAGAATCAATTATTAAGAGATTCCCCTTTGATGTGCTTGCATTGCAATTTCAAACATCTGTGTTCCAGTACCCCAACAAATACTATTATCCGGGACACCTCTTTTCTCTTGCAGTGTATTCTATAGTTTGAGACACTTTCTACGTAGGCAAAGTTACACATATTTTATCCAAAAACTGGAATCTAACTAAACCAAGATGAGCTCTACTCATTTTTGAGAAGAGATCCAGGCTAAGTTACATTTTTTTTTTTTAATTTTCCCTTTACCACTAAAACCGGGTTTTTTTTTTTTTGTTTTTGTTTTTTTTTTTTTTTTGTTTTTGTTTTTGTTTTTTTTTTTTTGTTTTTGTCTTTTTTTTTTTTTTTTTTGTTTGTTCTGTTTTATTTTTTGTTTTGTTTTTTGTTTTCTTTTTGTTTTGTTTTTATGCACGAAACGTTTATCAACGTGACCTAACTGAATGTCTGTATTCCTCCCTGGAGTTGTGCGTATATACTTGCCAGTATGATTCCCTATTCACCTTGGAGGACGTAAGAGAGTTTCATTAAAAAAATGTTTAAAAAAATAATTAAAAACGGCGAAAAAGTACAAGAATCTACCTCCATCTAAATAAGCGTGTGTGTCAAATCATGTAAAGTGTAAGTATATGGAATATTATGCAGATTACTACCATGTTAACCTCCACATCCCACACAGTCACTGGACACTGGGTATTGTACTTATGAGAACCACTTAAAGATATAATGCTGTGGATGCAATATCAATATTTTGTGGCTTCCGTCATTTATCAGATTTGAAAGCACAAGTAAGATACATCTGAAGAGTTGAATAATTGCCATCTGCAAACACATATTTAGCCCTTGAAATACATAGAAATATATAGCTAAAATATACCATCCTAATATGATAATGATTCTACTTATATGGGAATATTTTGATCAATTATGTAAAACATTTATTGATTTAACTGGCAGTTGTAAGGTAATATATATTCTTACATTCTCCCTGGTATACAGAAAACACGTGTTGCACTGTACTCGTTGTGTAGAGTTGCCTATAATGAATATTGCACATTGAGACAGCTCTATACCACGAGGCGATTGCTGAATGGGATATAGGCTTTTACATGTGGAATATTAAAGGTTCGTCCCCCCTAAGCTGTTGAAGAGCTAATAATATCACATCGATTACTTAATTTAAGAGTTCAAGAGGATAAGCATACGGCTACAAATATGATGTTCAGATAGGCAACAAGATTTCAATATTGGGTAAAGGACTTGTCCATGAGATGCCAGATAAATTTTGAATTCCCTCCAGCATCCGCAAGAATTTCCTAAATATTGCACTATAATTAAGCTTTTTTAACCATCACCAACCAGACGATCTGGGTCGCAATATTGATGAAACCAGTGTATTGATTCCGTTATTGCTGGAGATCTGATGCATACGCAAAACTATGCTCGGGAATACATCGCATGCTTATATGAAACTATGGTCGCCAATATATAGTAAAAAAAAAACGTTTCTACCTAAACTATGACCGTGTGGACAAACATTTGGTCACACAACTGCAGCGTGCTAATATAAGAACTCAATATTATAGTTCGTAAGCAATTTGTTTTCTTTATTACACTTGTATCTTTGCACCAAATGCACCAACTGAACCTAAAACGTTGACATAAGCGAACATTAAATATTGTCTCTGCACGGCTGCGGTATCATTACCAAATGGTCGTACGGCGCATAAAATAAAGGTAAATAATCGAGGACTGACCGTAAAGAAAATTAAAGTTATGTCGTAGCGTTCGATAAGACAGTCGGCTTTGCAAATCTGCAATTTTTTGTAAGTCTACGCCAACATCGATTTGAAGAATTTGAATTATGTCCCAACAAAAGATTATATATTTTTAATACTCATTTCTATTTTTTCACTGGTCCGAACACTCTTGGATAATGCGTCATCGGATAGCTGTGTATTTTGTTCCCGTAGTTTGTCGTTCTCACAAAAATAGGTGGGCCAAAATGTCTTCAGAGTCTTCCGGAAAATTGGCATGGAGCTGAAATATATAAAAGGGTTGATAAAGGAGTTCATTTGCGTAAGGAATACCCCTATCGTCTGGATAGGACTATTCATTGAGTAATCAAGCACACCAGTGGTGTACCCAAGCATATAACATGTGCTTTCAGACCCAATAAAAACAATGAACATCGCCGTTATTATCAATGCAGTTCTGACCAGTTGGGCCGCTGCTCTGTTAAATGTCCCTCCGTGTCTGTTCATTGTGGTACGTTGCTTCCGAAGTGTCGTAAATATAATTACATAAAGGCACACGAGAATGCCAGCAGGAATGAAGAAGCCCACCAAATACCATATGATACCAAACGCAAAGTAAAACTTCTTCGTTGCCTGGCCATCGAATGCTAATTCACTTTTACAGGTGTTATTTCTCATACGTGCCTGGAAATATGAAGGTCCATTAAAAATAATGCTACCTAAGTATATTAGAGCTAAAGCTACATAAATTTGTCTGTTTGCCATCCTTATATACGCAAATGGCTTGCACACTGCTAAGTAACGGTCTACTGCTATGAGAACCAGATTGTAAATGGACAAGAAAATTAATCCCCAGTAAAAGCCTTGACTCTGCCAAAAGTGACATACAATGAAATCAAGGACAAAATACCCAGTGTGCAGTGAAGATGGTTGAACAAGTAAAATAAATGCGATTCCACATACAAGTGAATCCACCAGGCTCTGATGGCGCAGTAAAATCATGATCATTTTGGCGAATCCAGCATTACTTTTACCAAATATAACAATCGAGAATGCATTAAAAAAGAATCCAACTGATGTGACTATTATTTGCACTTTGCTGATATCTCTGATCCAAATTGGAACACCAATAGTCACGCTCAATAGTAGGCCTTTTGGTATTCCATTTCCTGAACTGGTGTTCAGTTTTGCTGTGTGAGTGGTCGCCAGCATTGGTAATTTCGCTTGAATTTCACCGTGCAGAAGCGACGTTGTTACTCCGTCCTCTGTTTTCCTTTCTTCAGGTATCATCACAATGGAAGATATCTTGGTTTCTATATAGTCAAACTGGGTTTTGTTGACATGTATCATTAATTTCGTGCTTTGTGTATTCTCATCTGTTCCGTTTAAGCTCTCTGTGGACGAAACTCTGCTGATCAGAACTAGGGCCATTGCAATCCAGCTGGCTTTTATCATCCACCTAAAAACATGCCAACCAGTTAAACAGAATATCTACAATTCACATAATGGTTTAAGTATTCTAAAGGGTTGTACAAATACTATCCCGATTAAATCACCGGCCGGCTAAGGTATAAATAAGATCATTTCTTTGATGCATTATTGATAACTACTGTGATAACGAGAGTTAATGATACAGGTTGAGGGTCTCTTAGTTCCCGTGACATATTTGGTACAAAATCTTGAGACAGTGTGCAGTCAGATTCTGATCATTGTATGTTTTGTAAGTTTAACAGTGATACGACTGCTCCGTTCTATGTTCAATACAACGAATAAAATACAAATTTATTATCCCAGTTTATAAACAGATGTCACCTGCATGTACACGTCAATTCTAATGAAGCATCAAGTTTGTTTATTGTAAGGATAAAATGTACATTTTTTTCAATTAGAGAGTGCCTTTCTCTATTGTTGCATATTTCTAAAATATATATTCACAGAGCTGGAAATTCCAATTTTTAATTTTTATATTGATCAACACAGACCATTACTAAATACAATGGAAATGTATTTTTACACTATAATAATAATAATAAGACCACTATACCAAATATTACCAGTTATTTAGATAGCCGATAGCCTATAATTTTTTTTGTCAAAATATTCGCAAAAAGTTTCAGAGTTATGATCGCCCTCAAATATCGCCTACATATATGTGAAACAATGGGTGACCTTAGCAGGATTCCAATTCAATATTCGAAGACAACTATTCAGTCTACTTGCATGTTTACATGAAACTAATGAGGGTGGAGAGACGGAGATAGGACAAGTGCTTTTGTTAAAGTCGAACATTATATATCTTATTAACTAGTTGAACAGAAAATACAAAATGTATGTACATACATATCAATTTACACCTTTGGTGGCCTTGTCCAATATTCTACAAGATTTTTCTGCACTCTACCAGTTGACGAAAGAATCTATTAAAATATAAAAAAAAACCGCCGGTGGAAGAGTAAGTATCACAGAATAAACCATAACGCTTCTGAGAAATATATTATAACGGATGAACTTCATTTGTGTGGTTACCATACCGTGATTTATGAAACATATTACTCGCAAGCAAACATGTAATACCTTGCACAATAACTACAAAGTTTCACTGCTTTTAAGTTGAGCACACTCAGAATGCAATACACAATGATGACCATGAACCTGTCTTTTATAAATTTTCGTTGATAGTTTGCTCTTCGCAATGTTATAGAAGTGTCAACTTTAGAACTGGAGAACAATTAGAGGAAAATTGTTCCTCTTTGAACAGTGCATGTAAGTAATGTTTTGTCAATAGTCAATATTAGGCCTCTGTGGATTTCTACTCGACTTCTCTTTGCTGCGTGGGGACAAGTCAGGAGCATGTGAGAACGTGCGATTTAGGGTAGGAAGAAACAAACATTTTGACATCAGTACTTCTAAGCATCGTATGAACAAGCCCCACGTACGTGCGCATAGAATGCGTGAAGGCGTTGTACATATTGCGCTTCCATTTACTGATGTCTAAATTGCCCTTAATAAAGTAGCACTTTCATAAACTGCACTATAATGTTCCGGTCAAAGTTACACCTTGTCTATTGAGAGCTCCAACAAATGAGCATGTTTTGATATCAAGACGTAAATATGCAAATGTAATGAATGCGTGGTCACGTGGTCATATGTATTGCTTTGCCTACTTTCCGCTGAGCATTTTTCCTTTGACGAAGTCTGACTGGCTCGCTTTTTTTTTTTTATTCGCATCGGAAACTTCTTCAGACTTCCAGCCACATGTGGACGTTTTTCATTCATAAAAGGACTAGCAGGACAATGAAAGAACAATGTTAAACATATTTATAACTGACCCCACACATTTTTGGCAACACAGCTTGACTCCTAATAGTATAAAGATATCGTTAAAATAGCATATTTAAGAAGTTACCAAAAATATATACATAGTTGTATAACTCTGAAACTGTTCAAAAAAATTTGGTAATAAAACCCCTTTAGGTATATACGACCATAGTTTCCCTCTTTAACAATCCTCACTTGTAGTTTGCTCGGTAATATATCTTTAATTGGTTTAAACGTATTTTATTTCATATAAAATGTGGATCGGGACACAAGCGGTGAACCTTTTATCAATCTCTCTCCAAGGTTCCACGGTTACATAGTATCAGGAAACCGGTTTTCGTTAATTTCACGACAATAAAGTAGTATAGTACATAATGAAAACGACAAAAAAAAGCAACTTTTGAAGTAAAAACTGCCAGGGCGGAAATATGTCTGTACTGAATCTGTTTATTGTTAGGATAAATCTTTGTACACTGTTTGATAACTATACATTCCAGTCTTTCGATTTGTTGAAATCACCAAATAAGATAATCTTTGTGTTTGCAATGATATCTGGTTGAAAAAGGTCCATAACTTTCTGTTAGTAATGTGCTGTAATTATTGCAACCAGTTCAAAAATGTTGGACACCTTCCGCGGGTGCTCCGCAGGTACACCTTGACGAAATCTATAAATCCGTATTGAAACAAAAGGTCATTTACAAGAGAACATTTCAAACTCGTGTATGGTAAATTTCAGCAAGTTTGTCTATCCATCATAATAAAAAGGGACACGTTTTTGTTACAATTTAGTCTATGTTTGAATACTTGAAATGTTACAGAGTCCGTTGTATGCTCAAGTTCTGCAGATAAGGATAGAGGGAAGGTAAAAGAATTTACTGCGTTGTTCTGACCTGCAGAATATTATGGAAATTACTTTAATATATTTTGTTTTGTGACCACTGGAATCCTGTCTTGCAAATAATCAGAAGGAAACCTTTTGATAACTTTGAAAAAAATATTAAATTTCTGTTTCTCTCTTCTGTCTTACGTTGTGCTTATTTTTTGTTCTTGGTAAAGTAGCCAGTTACTCGTGGTTTGAGTGTCACTGTTAACAACTCGCGCTGCCGAACTTTACCCGGCTTTGTTCGAGCATGCGAGGGAACAATTATGCCACAGAATGTCGTTGTATTCTGGGAGGGGTCTTATAGATACCAAGTACATTTCCTCCAGGGATTTTCCACGCAGGGTGGTGTGCTGTCGCGTCCGATCCGAACCGTTGCATGAATGGCCTTATTAAGCAATCATACACGTTTTTACGATGCGTTGACATGCGCGAAAAAAGTACCCTTATAACCGCACTTCAAAACACGAAACTACGTCAAAGTGTGCAGCAGGCATTAGGATCGTTTTCCACAGCGTCCACTCCCTTCTGCCCCGATCCAAAACGCCAATAGTTGCTCTTGCGTTATAGATGAAGGACATGTATTCTTCTATACAGTTTAAGTGCCAATTTGTATTCTCAAAAATATATATCATAAGCATGGTGTCATGCGAGGAAGTGTCATTAGCCCTGTATCTGAATGACTTGCCAAATATGTTTGCATTGCAATGCTGCCCAGCGGTTTTGTCAAAAGAATTTTTAAAATTCAATTGCTTATTTTAAAACGAGGATGTCGTTTTTTTTTTTTTTTTTGTTTTTTTTTCTTCTTTTGGTTTTTTTTTTGTTTGTTTGTTTGTTTGTTTGTTTGTTTGTTTTTGATTTTATTTTGTTTTTGGACTGCATTCATATTCTTTCAAAGAGTTCCTCCTGTATGCAAAAATTGATACTATGTGAAAAACGCCGTAGCCGATAGTGTTCTATAGCATTTATATAATTATGTAATTGTGAGATGTCTCTGGGAAAAGTACCTTGAATAACATCAATTCAGGAGACATTTTCGACAATAAGAGGTTCGTTATAAATATTTTATGGGGGAGAATTAGGTTGGCGAATATATATATATATATATATATATATATATATATATATATATATATATATATATATATATATATATATATATATATATATATATAAATATATATATATATGTGTGTGTGTGTGTGTGTGTGTGTGCGTGTGTGTGTGTGCGTGTTGAGAGAGAGATAAACAGATACATAGAATGTAGATAGACGGATAGATAGACAGACAGATGGACCGACAGACAAACAGATAGACAGATAGATTTGTCAACTCCGTATATACTGTAATTGTGTTTTGAATTTTATTGTGCAAATTGAGTTGTGTTGTTTAGGCATAATGCCTAACCATTGTAAATAGGTACCGCCTATAAAGATTCAGTGTCTGTCATTGCGCAGAATTATACGGAAGTAACCTTTTTCACATGTTTCCATTTCTGTGTATAAAAACGCTATAATTCTACTCTTTAAGCACCAAAATGCCACTTCTGGTGTGAAATTATTGTCCACTATCGATCCAGTTAAACTCCTCATGTTTGAACAGTAGTTAATTGCAAGCGCTAACGAACGTCGCACGGTAGCGATAATTTCATCAGGAGCAACGTTTAGCCGACAAAATATTGGCGGCACTTTCTCTTTCTTTCTTTTACAACACATAGCAGGTGTCCGTGGACAAAAAAATGTATTTATCTGGAATTTTCCTTGCTTTAAGTTCACTAATTGAACTCTTCAAAATAATTTTACAAGCATTTTGTGATAAGAGAAGTAAATGAAATTTGAGAACTATAATTTGATGGAAAAGAACGCCCTGATATCCCAGCACCACTCTGTAGATAAGATGGTTGAACGTTGAAGTCGTCGTTTGTTTCCGTCTCGACCTGGTGTGGTTCCGTCCCTGGAACAGGCAAAACAAATGACGATGTGTTCATTAAATGTAAACTGTTAATAAATGACAAATCAAGATTTGTGTTGTAGGTCAAGGACACTTGTCCAAGGACCACCTATTTTTCCTCACTTCAATCTGATGACCTTACTTCATTTAATAGATTCTGTATGGGTTTAAATGAGCCGGCATCACTTTTATCGTATTTCACAAACTTCAAACAGAAAGAAACATTCCACCGAACATATGTTTTTCTTCCACCCTTATCCCTAAATTCAGGACTTTCCCCCACAGATGTACCACCAAGCCCAGTGATTTTCTCACCTCCAATGCCCAGAGAAAGCCCCTGTAAGACTACTTAATTGTATAGTTGTAACATAGGCACTTGCCACAGAACAAGGTTTATATGGTAAAATAACATTAATATCCGAGCTGAACAAGTTTAAGTGTGGAAGGGAAATGGCCTCTAAACTATAAATGAAACTTTCATGAAATGTTAAACTTATAACAATCGGTTAAGACTATTTTAGGGTAGTGAAGCTTGCTTAATCAGTGTAGTGTCTGCCATAACTGAAACAATGGAGTTTTTCCCTTTAAACACCACACTTGATTGAAGGGTTGTATCCCACAGAGCCATATGCTGTGGCATCATGTTACCATGCTGCCAAAGTGTACTCATTTATTAAAGGTTTTACAAACTACTCTGGTGAATTACCCCATAGGTATCAGAAACCAACTGACACCTGTGCTTGTGTGGGGGTCAGTACACAGATACTGCATGAGGGTCTCAATAATTTTGCCTGTAAAACGTTTCTAATATCTTCAAATTGAAAATGCCTGGTACATTACCGATATTGACAGCATACTAATCAGAATGTTTTAATTTTTCAAATTTATTCTGAAAAGTAGTACTTTTAACGTGCATTACCCTACGCCCACAATTGTCCACCGCGCGATGCCCTCTCCAGTCAGCTGGAGGTGAAAATTTCTATGCATTCCTGGTTCTGTGAAACGAGTCAATTATAGCCTTCTAAAAGCATAGCTGTTTACGCGTTTAGAAAAATCAAGCCTTGTACCCAATGTGAATACAGTAATAAATAAAAATGTAGCACAACTGCGAAAAATACAATATATCACCAACACTGGTTGCAAAGTCGCCATTGTAGCAAGTTGCAAGAGGCGACAGACACAATACTAATTCTTAGTTTC
The DNA here is from genome assembly GCA_964020975.1 of Hermodice carunculata. Lineage (NCBI taxonomy): Eukaryota > Metazoa > Annelida > Polychaeta > Eunicida > Amphinomidae > Hermodice > Hermodice carunculata. The sequence goes on from OZ026619.1 coordinate 8,184,708, forward strand.
AATCCCGTTAACTTTGTTTTCGTCGTATCCGAATGTGTTCTTTCACAATACGCATACTTTGTTGGGCATTAACGCGTGAGACAGCAGAAGTCTTTGATTCCAACAAATTTACTGCAAAATGTACATGTATATTAAGCATCGATTTTTTGGGATGGATCTATATTCTGCCAGTGATCAGTTCTATTAAATTACGTAGGCTCAAAAAACCCAGCAGCACATTGTGTAGTATCTTTGAACAACAAAAATGTCTTGATATTATACATGCGTCTTGTAGTTTGAAAACAAAAAGAGACTATTAATATCGATGTTAAATTCGTCCAGTCAATACACCTTTATTTTTTTAAAGTTTTCAATTAATGTTTAATGCTTTTGAGTTCCCTTGACAAAACTGGATTGATAATTTAATCATGAAATACTATTCATTTTCGTTTCATGATACTTTTTCAGATTTAACGCATATTAAATGAAATATACACTTTTGAAAAAGTCAACTACGAATGCAGTTATTTCCTATAAACCTATAACTTTGTGTGTTGACGGAAGCACTGGACGCTTCTTTTTTAATGACATTTTGTCAAGAAGGGATCGGTCTCATATATTTTGAAAGACAGATGGCTGAAATGATGTTTGCGGTGTTTTTAGCCATCCACTATCCAACAAAACTATGCGTCTTAATGATTTATTCTCGAGGCATTACCAGCGATCCAAATGCTATGCCTGCCATTATAGGCCCATTTACAGAAACAAGGGTGGCTTCAGCGTCATATTTGTAAGTTGGATAGCCATATGTAAGCCTCAAAACAACGGATAAGTCAATACCATTAGTGTGACAGCTGGTTTCTCGATAACAATGAATAAACAAATCCGATGCCCCACACAGGAGCTTCACACATCCAGCTCAGAAATTATTAATCCCACAGCATGAGCCTTTTCCATTCAATTGTCTTAGTTTCCTCGGTATCAAAGGAATACATTTCTTTTTATTCAGCTACCTCGACCAATTTCATACAAAACAAGTAAATTCAGCAAAGCTGGGTTGAGGATAACGGGGAATCTATGTACATGTTTGAATGTAAGACATCAATAAATTTACCCGCCAATGAGTATAGTAACGTATGGGGCTTGACACTTTTCAACTGAAATTCCACACTGGCGCCTAGACTTATTGCTATCCGCTTTGCTCTTTTTAATTAAATATAAAGTAGCAGGATACATATGTGCTAAGAATTGTAAATTAAACCTATCAGAAATGCACACCCTAGGTCAGCATCTTTCCTTGGCGGGGGGAGTTGGGCGCAATGCGTTAAACCAGCGCCAAGCAGAGATGTTAACCCAGTCTTGTTCTGACCATGAAAGGATCGATCTTTTTGGAAAGAACGTTAAGTCGTCTTTGGAATGATTGCCCGTTGCCTTTTGGCTTGGCCAGGCCCAAAGCAAGCTGTTGGTAAAAACCGTCTGCATGCAATCCTCCCGTCCTCCATAAATTCAAAAAATACCCTTTAGTTCTTCAAATGCTGATATTATTACCCAGTCCATTACGCCTACGTTTCAAACATCGTGTCCCGATCAGAGGAGTTCCACACTGGACCAAGCAGGCCAGCCGATGATCATGTAGTAACTGGCAGTGCCGGGTACACCATTTTCGTCGATTCATAAATTGTATCCGGAATTCTCAACCCGGATTCTGTTAAGCAGGGAGATTAAGGGGCGCACAATTTGTTATTTTTTATTATTATTTTTCAATTGCTGAGAGAAAGTGAGTTTATTGTCTGTTCTATAACTATGAGTGTCAAACCGAGCCTACTTTAAAAAAAAAATAGAGGGAACGCTATGAAATTGTTGCATACAGTCCTTGCCTTGTAACTCGTTGTACTTTTGGGATCAATGTCCTCAGCCGTAGCAACCTTGAGACTCCTGTTAGCCTGACCCCTTTAAACGTACTACGCATGCTTAACAATAATTTGGGTCGTACAGCGGCTGCAAGAGTGATATTTTATCTGTGTGCGACCAGGTTGGTTACTTGTTTATACGAAGGGAAGCCGTACCATACTTGACTCATAACGGTGTGAGGCATAAAAACTTCCATGGTCACCTTTGTAAAGAGTTCAGTAAGGTGAGGTAACTGTGTAAATTGAACTATTTACTGAACTCTTAAATGTCCATGGGTTGAGGAGAACAGAGACAGAACTGACTACCATCAGATCATGTCTTGGCGGTCTTTGTATCACTTCATCAGAAAGTAACGCTATGCCCAGAAATTCGTGGTTCACGTGCCGTGTTTCTGCTCGACAATAAACATCCTCAATAATATACTCCAACACAAATGCCATTGATTCGGAGTCGTTTGCATGGATGACAGCAAATGCATAAAATTATTTCATTCGAACAAAGATGCAAATTCCATGCTGAAAATAATTACGCTGCCTTAATTCTTGCAATGCCAATACACTCTATGCATAAGTTTAACAAGCGGGAAAACCCCGGCAGTTGTCCCATTACGAAAGCGAAGCATGCGGGCTGATTTTTTGCTACCAGATGGCACGCTGTGCACCTTCTCAAAAGTGGTCACAATAATGCATGATGGCGGACACTAATCTTGTTCGTTTCAACATGAACAGAAAAGCAGGAAATGGACCAAATACAGGAGGTGGATACAAGTTCACCATTGTTGATTGTTGGCAGAGGGAGTACGGAAAGCATTGATAGTTAGATCGTCGAGTGGCAAGGCGAATTATCATGGTTAACCACCACTGACTGCTGTGTAGACTGTAGAGGGCTGTAATGCTGATACCAGAAAGAAACGTCAAACTGACAATTATGAAAAATAAAAGTGCCGCTTTATTTCTTCCATCAACTGATATTCCTTTGTCTTTTAAATACTTTTTCAGCCATCCTTGATTCTGTTTTTTGAAGAAATCATGGTCCGTGTTTCACTACTCGTTACTTGCTGTATTCAGTAGCGCTGTAGCCTGTGCGGTATCACTGAGTGGCCCGCAAATTATCCAGAAACCTGTGTGTGCCCGCCTCTGACATCGGAATCTCCGCTTGGGTTTCCCCGCTTATTGAATTTATGCATCGACCGTATTGATGCGTCAATATTCCACTTTTCGTGTTGAAAGCACCGCATGAGGAGGAACATTCAAATCGTCGAGCGTATGTAATATATAATATATATATATATATATATATATATATATATATATATATATATATATATATATATATATATACGTATGTATGTATGTGTGTGTGTGTGTGTGTGCGTGTGTGCGCGCGCATGTGTGTGTGTGTTATCTTGTTAGGCTGTAACCAAGGAATGACGGAAGACCCAGGTACACTTTTAATACACCTTTGTGAAAACAGTGACATGAGCATTACTGTCATTAATAAATACCTGACTGTAACTGTATTGTCAGTGTCAAACAGCTGTTTAAATGACGTCAGATGATGCCAACGTCCTCCTGAGCCCAAAAGGTGCAGAAGACGCGACTTCATACGGAGCAGTCTGTCATCCAATGGAAAATCATAAGGTTGTGTATTCTTTTGGTTTGTAACTTCAGCAATATACGAAATACAAAAACACGCAATAATAATAATAATAATAATAATAATAATAATAATAATAATAATAATAATAATAATAATAATAATAATAATAATAATAATAATAATGATAATTTTTCTCATTATTATAATTATTATTACTACTACTACTACTACTACTACTATTGGGGGCATATACAAAAAGAAGCTGTCTGTCCATCCGTTTTGCTGTCCTAAGTCTGTCCGTCTGTCCGTCCGTCTCACCTCATGAGTACTTTTCCAACTACGTTTAACCGTAATTATTGGCCCAGGATCCACCTTTTATTAGCGACAGACTTCAAACAGGGATATCGGCGAACATGGAGGGTATAGAACGTGGCCGACGGATTTTTGGCCTTGGCGTTATGTAATTGCTAGACAGCATTTTACATTTGGAGATCAATGTCAAACAAGCTGTAAAGTCGATATGCTCTGAATAAACAAAATGATGCTAGAATCTGATATTCGACTCAAATACCATACTCTGTAAATGAAACTTTCAGTAAGCAGTTTGTCTAGCGTGGCAGACCCGTACGAATGGTGCCGATCAATGGCTTCCCTCACACAGCTCTCGGCGCATTGTGCGCCACGCCTGCCAAGGAAAGCTTATGACTTTAAAACGGGTTCATATACATGGCTGCGCCTTTTGTCATTAATTTTGTAAACGGCATTTAATAGCTACTCATTCTGTATCCCAGTTTCTTCCCGAACAACATTTTTTCGACACCATTAGTGTATGAATGTAAAAACTAATGATGATTGTGTAAAGTACACAGATATTGTGGAAATATTCACAAAACGGCAAGTCTTAACGTGCTGTTATTGTGGGCAAATGAGCAGTTTTAGTGCGGCTGACATCAAAATAAATAATGAAGAGACGATGTAAGTCAACGAAAATTTTTTATACAAAAACAAAACAAAAACAGCTGTCAATATATCATTAAACTAACTACAGAGGAAAGCCTGTTGAAGCGGTTGAAGGCAGTGAGATACTGACATTTGTTTTTAGTTTTTGTTATGACAAAAAAGGATGATAAAAAACAACGGCAGAAATGTCTTACTCCTACATAAGAAGGTCATTTGGTAACCTCGCATGGTATAACTAGAAATTCCATGTGTTTTTAGATCATCTCACCAATAGCTCAAATTTTTTGCAATGTCAATGGCTATGGTAATACCACCATCAGACATTAGCCTACTACTACTACTACTACTACTACTACTACTACTACTACTACTACTACTACTACTACTACTACTACTACTACTACTGCTACTGCTGCTACTACTACTACTACTACTACTACTACTACTACTAATAATAATAATAATAATAATAATAATAATAAAATTTACGACATTAAAGCAAGGCAAAATATCACCTGAATGGTAGCTGTACATAGAAGGATTAATTGTCTTGTCACCAGTGTGAAGCCGTTGTACGTCCGTAGCATATAACTCTCACCCGTCCAATCAGGCAGTGCACATACAGTACATGAGCACCAATGAAGTAACTGTGCACTGCAGGAGACTTGAATCAGTTGCCTCTGTTGAGAAAGAAGAACAGCATGCTGAAAATACAGTATTTCTACAATTACTAGCGTCGCTGGGATGCGTAACCAGCTGATAGCAACTGTTATCCGCAACCATAAGATTGTCCAGTGATCGTATGATTTTGTTGAAATACGCGAAGGAAGTATATTGGCCATTTCTCCTTTAATTACTGCCGTACAGTTTCCATTGTGCCATGTTAAATAAGACAGAAGACAATACACATAATTATATATTTAGACAATCTAATGGTTGTTGTCACACAGAATGAATTAACAACACATATCCGTATTAAATTATATCACCGGCTTCACTTTGCAAAAAGCAAAATAATTAAAATAAAAATAAACGACCCCCCAGATCACCACATTCATATGATATAACGTTAACATACTTCACTAAATAAATATTAAAAGCAAATAACTTGTAATATACGTTGGGCTTGATACGTTATATAGACAACCGCATACGGGAACATACATTTTGTGACCTTTCCCTTCGTTGTAGTTTTTTTTTCTCCTTTTTTTTTCTCTGTGGATATGGGCGATATATAGGGCATTTAACAGCCTATTGGTTCAGAAAGGGTTTTTGCAATAGTGATATGTTGTGTTCACTCGATTGAAACTTTGTTATCAAAGATATATTTTGGCAGTACAAAATAGAGGCAACTACGTTGTGTGCTCGCAGCAGGCCTGGAAATAATCATGAAGCACACACGTGAAGCTGGTGTCGTCAACGATATGACTTGAATTCTTCTTCCGTTTGTGCCCTTTCACAAATATGTTCTTATCGGGAGAAGTCATTACCATTTGAATGCTGCCTTGTGTCGTTGCTACAGCTTTCAATATCAAGACAAACCATTTCATATTGTTTCCCTCATATGGGTTCTCTTCAGTGCACAGTTTGTGTGGCGGTGCACCTGTTCACGGTCTATTTTCTAAAATAGTTCCCACTCCAAAAGACACTGTATAATTGTTCGCCATTTTTTGTGCAAAGCTAACTTCCCTAAACATGGCATTCTTTTTCACCAGCAGTTTTACCTACACATCCACATCGCCACAGGATTAGTTCCTCTTAAGTTACATTAACCTGCTTCGTTATATTTATGTATCTAACGGTGCTCATCCTCCCATCTACCCTATACCGAATTAAATCTGCTGTTTAGCTTGTTTAAAAGAGAAATAAACACGCAAAAAGAAATACCGTTTAAAGCATAAAGAACAATGATTTAAACCACACAGTGAGTCAAACAGATATGAGCACAATATTCTATAGTCACTCTCTCTCTCTCTCTCTCTCTCTCTCTCTCTCTCTCTCCCTCTCTCTTTCTCTCTCTCTCTCTCTCTGCCTCGTTCTCCCCGTTTTCCTTCCATCAAGTGCACATTTTACGTGTTTTGACAGTTTTTACGTGTTTTGAGAGTACTTTCCACAGTTTTACGCTGCGTATGTTCTGTCTACTTCAAAATATCAGTAATAGAATACATGGTTCATCTCTGACTTACAAGTGTGACACATGCTGCAGAGATATATTACTTTTAAAATCAATAAGAGAAATATAATTAAAAAGCTGTATTGTTCTTATATTATGACTAACAGGACACCGCATTGTTCCAGCCTACTTTTGCGAGATTTCCTCACGCCGATAACAGATTTTTAAAAAAATGCTCTATGACTAAACTTGAAAACTCCGAAGTTTAATTTGAATGGAATAATTGGGAAAACAATGATATTCTGCAATTATGAAAGTAGTTGGGAAATTTACGGGCTGACTACCACTTTTTTTAAAAAAAAAAGGAACAGCAGAGTTCTCGCAACACTTGGTAGTTGGCTGAAAGAAGCGCGCATTAGTCCCAGATCAATTAAAACTTGTATGTGTATTTTGCTGAATACACAGCTCGATACATAAAATTCTTGCGGGCCAGAGGTGTGTATCGCTATAAGATTATAAGGTAACGTAACATTCAATACATTGAATAGTTTTGCAGTAAACGTGCTCAAATGTACTAGGAGAATACTATTTTAACTTTATACGTCCATGTAGCACAAGAAATTTGATGTTTCTATATTAAGCGGTTTTAAAAATACATAGGTGCAGTTTACAATAGAAAAAATGTAAATACACATACAGAGCCCGCCAGCGGACAGAGCCCTCTACCCTCCACACGAACAAGTTGATCTAGGTCTTACCTATTGCATATAAATGGCCAACATTGCAGTGAAATGAATTCGTTTCCATATTGTTACAATCAAAAGGAATGTGTTTTGACATTTTGTTCCCGCTTTATTGAAGGTACACGTGACCTTAGGCACCAATTGTAAGCTAGTTGCAAAAATACAAACGGCCAGACAATTGTGTGTGCATATTTGTATGCTTGTTCGTCCAATAACATATACTTCTGCGCGAATATCCTTTCGCATCCGCAAAAAAATAAAATACATAAATAAAGTAAAATTCCTCTCATACCCATAGTTCTGCAAATTATGCTTGCCTAAATTAAATTTGCATTTTAAAAACTTCGTATGCCGAAATATTTAAAAACTCACTTGAAGTTATCATGGACAGAAGCAATTTTTTCTCATTTGCTCATTCGTAACACAGTTCCAGTTGTGTCCCATTTTACTGCGTTCTGCCTGCAAAACTAAAAATCATTTTGAATAATTTACGCTATCTCCTGTTGCCAAATACGAATACTACATACATTTTTTAAATTCAATTTTCATGTTATATCATTCTACACGTATTTGATCCCCTAGTTTCCGAAAAAGAATGTCGCTAAATGTTCACAAGAACCTTTTTGCTTTGACTTAGCATCAAGAAAAAATATTTTAAAGGCAGCCATTACAAACATTTGACGCCAACACTACACGTAAAAAGTCGCAGATTGCATTACTGGGTAGAAACTGCTAACTTGGTAAAAACAATTAGAAAGTACTCTACCCACATGCGTGTTGTCATTGGCAATGATACCAGTTTCTTTGCTTTTTTTTGGGGGGGGGGTAAAATATGGCCAAAATACAATGGAAATTTCTAGTTTGTTGCATACGGAGCAAGACAGTGTATTTCTTTTTTCAATTTAGTTTTTGAGTCATTTGAATTTTCCACACAGAAAAAGTTACTGTGGACAAACACCTGATATATACTTGCGATGGGCATGTGAAAACTGGTTTCGAAGTACTAATGAATCATTGCTCAAGCACGGGCTCTGTCACTTACCTTGAAAAAATACACATGTAACATAGTGATGTCGGTCGTTCTGATATGAATATTTTTACAAAACGCTTCAACTCTTGTTAATGTATAGCAGAAGTCACTCTCGCATGGCCAAAACACCATCACCATAGACTTGTATGCGCCCATAATACATAACAATGTAGCCGTGGTAAAAGTGTGTGTGTCACTTCGGTCAATCAACAGGACATTTCCATTGTCTAATGTAGCCTTCATTTTTTTCTCTTTTTTTGTGCATTAAGTAGACCAGTTTTTGATATGGCTAATATAAGAATGCAACTACATGTTTGTATGATCAAATTGCATGACAACAATAAAAAGCAATCCAAATACAGAAGCTCATAAGAAGAAAGAAATAAACCAGCAACCTGTGCTGCCTGCTGTTTCGCCCATTGAGCAAGGGCCCACCACCCTTCTGTTGCGTTCGACGGTTTGCCATGTGAAAATACTGGCCTACTTTGTGGATGTATTAAACGAATTTCTTTTGCCATTGTTGTTGAAAATTTAGAGTTGGATTTAATGGGGGGGGGGAGAGATTATTTGGTCTAAGCCGGTGTTGACGAGTTGAACTTATTATCAGTCCCACAAAGGAATTTAATGCGAGGATGAATACACACATGTACAAAGATGTATTGTACCTTGTGTTGCGTGGGGATTATTTGGTCTAAGCCGGTGTTGACGAGTTGAACTTATTATCAGTCCCACAAAGGAATTTAATGCGAGGATGAATACACACATGTACAAAGATGTATTGTACCTTGTGTTGCGTGGGGATTATTTGGTCTAAGCCGGTGTTGACGAGTTGAACTTATTATCAGTCCCACAAAGGAACTTAATGCGATGATGAATACATATATGTATGAAGATGTATTGTACCTTGTGTTGCGTGGGTCCCACTGATTGCATAAAACCACCGGGAGTCCCGCACAAATAAACAAAAACCTCTACCTTAATTCAAGTTATGAGGTGCATATAACATAAGAACAGTAGAACAGTTTTTCAAAAAGTTTGAGTCAAACATGGAAAGCAATACAGCTTTCGTCCATGTAAACAAAACATTCTTGTTCTGGGCACAAGTCACCTCCTGGCTTGTACCTTGGTTACCCCATGATTGTCATTGCAGAACGCATCCAACATACCTTTCATACACACACACACACACACACACACACACACACACACACACACACACATACATACATATATATATATATATATATATATATATTTATATATGTGTGTGTGAGTGTGTGTGTGTGTGTGTGTGTGTGTGTGATGTGTACCAAAATTATTGTACACGCACCATCTTTCAAGAAATATGCATCTACCCAAGTTAGACAAATCTACTCAACATCGTTTTTTGTGCAAAGTGAGAAGAAAGGGTCCAAATACACCTCTGTTTTCTACACTCGTCCAACTCATTAACATTAAAATAAAAATCCTAATATACATCCTCAGCAAAAAAAGTATGTTCATTTGTCCGAATGCATGAGAGTTAAGTATTAATATAGATGTCACGTCTCTTCAAAAGAACTTCAGCATTCAGTACATGTATGTGCCACTGTTTTATTAGATTTTTCTTTCAAAATGCAAAAACACATTTAACCTTCATACCAAGATTTACTTCACAAAGAAAAGCATAACATGTACCATTTAATCGCTAGTGAAGACCACACTTACGTGCACCAATATTTAGAACTCACGACGTGCAACTATTTTTGTCATAGAAATCAAAGTCTGGTAACAATAGGCAGTCTATATATATATATATATATATATATATATATATACACTGTAAATTGCTTTAATTTCACTGATGCCATAATACCGTGAAATAAAAACACAGTGAAAGAGTATTTTATTATCATTATTAAATCATTATTTCGTACAAATGTCGCAGTACATGCAGAAGAAGAAAAGAGCAAAAGAGATAACACTAACCAAAAGTCATAAAAACAGGAACAAAACAAAACAAAAACAAAAAATGAAATAAAAGAAAAAAGAAAAAGAAAAGCAAAAGCAAGCCCGACAGTTCATAAGTCATTCAGAGGTTCAGTTGGTACAAAGGTAATCAAGTATATCACAACATTCATTTTTGCTCATATTTGATTGCAAATTCCCATCCCGAATCGCACGCACTTCTCTAATCATTTTGGCAGTTGAGGTCAAATCATTGGGCTCCTGGTGAAAATTACGTAACATAGGTAGTAATTCTGGCAATACATAAGAATGGAAATTCTGTTTTGATAGACCATACTCAGATGAAATATAATTCAGTGAGTTACATACCGATGGACGACTGCCTCCGATTACCAGTTTAGCTAAGGAGCACACTATTGTGTTTCTGCTATGGTATAAACTCTAGAAAACGTATGTGCAGTTGCACTTTGATATCATGATCGTCACATATTAGATGAAGAAGTCTATTATGACAGTGGGGCGAAAGTTTCCATAAAACCCTGATGGCCTTACGCCAGGCAGTGTAAAAAAGCTCAACCTCCTTACCGGGGAAATCCCATAACTGATAGCCGAAAAGTGACATACAATAGCTTTTGAACAGCTTATACCTTGTCGTTGAATAGATATATTTGACCTGGGACATGAGTACATTAATTTCGTTATAATTTTCCTTATATAATTTCGAATATTTTCTTAAACAACATGCCTACCGATTATGCTGCCTAGATGTGTGTAGGAATTGACTTATTCAATATTTACTCCATTAAATTGAATAGAAGATTGGCTTCGTGACATGTTACAAGAAATTAAAGAATATTGATTTGGACTTATCAGGATTAAAAGCGTTCTTCCAAGATATTTCCAATATGACAACCAAAACCTGAATCTTTCAATCTCGTCAACAATTCGTCAATATAGACTCCGAAAATTATCATGGAAAGCACTCTACCCAGCTTTACACCATATGAACAACTGAAAGATCTGGACTCTACATTTTCCGCGTTTGGCTTTGACATTTTGATTCAATTTAACATTGTGTGAATAGAAATTATGTCCAAAACAGTGAAATGTCAAAAATACAAAAGCCGTGAAATTTTATCCATGCAAAAATAAAGCAATTTAGTGTGTGTGTGTGTGTGTGTGTGTGTGTGTGTGTGTGTGTGCGTCTGTGTGTGTGTGTGAGTGTCTGATCTATCTTAGAAAGACTTATGAAGGATTGAAGGATACCTCTATGAACATGTGATGCTTATATGTAACGTGCAGCATCAAGATAACCTTCCATTCACTTATATAATGCCAGATATATGAGAAAAGTATGCAAAATTTATTCTTTCAAAACTCATGATAACACTCTCAGTGAAATCATTCTATCTTGGTAGTATCCTGAGTTTACCTGAAATATTTTACTACTACCATTTGTAATGAAAAAAGAAATTGCTAAAATAAATTAGATTAACTTGTTGATAGCTATTTGGCCTCCCAAATCAAGTCTGAGTTTTAACATTTTTTTCGAAATTTATGTGGATTTTGTTTTGCGGGGACAATCTTCAGACTGTCACCATTGTAGATTTTAACAAATTAAGTTATTCACTCGTCCACTAGGAGACGCTTCCTAAGTGCACTTTTCTGGGTTAGATGGCTCTTTGGTACATGATCACACACCAAATCGATGCTACCAAAGTCACCGGAACAAAACCCTATTCTTACAATGATTCAGCGACGCTTTAATGGCGTGACGTCAGAACGATTGTGCTGACCAGTAAATATGTGAATTTCATAAATCTGTTTTACTCCTTATGCGAAAACAGGTACTCACGCAAACACACACACACAAATATATGTATATATATATATATATATATATATATATATATATATATATATATATATATATATATATATATATATATATATATATATATATATATATATATATATTGATAGGTTCAATACATTCAGCGCATCTACCATTGACATACAGAAGGTTTTATATGACAACATACCCATGGCTGTGTGGTGGAACAACAAATAATGCTTGGCGTTTAATATAATTTAAACATAGGTTGTGACGATATGTACAGGTAGTTGAGCTGTTTTGTGATTGTCATAATTTTGAAATGTGAAACCTAGTCCAGTTTGACCAACAGCTGAATAATCATGGTTAACATTCCGTTAATGTATGGTAATAATTCTGCATTCTAATAAAACAACAACAACAACGACAGCAGCAACAAGTCAGGAGTTGCAGACTTTGTTACCATTACATGTACATATTTTAAAGCTACCAGTTGCCTTTTATGGGTGGCTGGCTTTCCGAAGTCAGAAGTGGAATTTGTTGCTTCAAATTGGTATTGGAAGATGAATGTTGATGTTTTTGTAGCTCTTGAATATCTTTGCTGTCAGTGTTGAGTTGGAATTCATCAATAAGGGTAATGATTTTCTGAACTATTTGATAAATAGTCCATTGGCTATATTGTGCTGTGGGTTGTTCTCCGAATCATAATTATAATGGAGGTGGAGTTTGTTCATACTTGTATAGAGTCATAAATATTACAGAAACGGTGTGGGCCCACTTTCATCAGTTGCTGTAAGCTTAGCTGACTTACAAGACAGGAGAACTCAAAAGTGACAGGTTTAGCATGAGTTTGTTTGCTTGTTTGTTTGTTTGTTTGTTTGTTTGTTTGTTTGTTTGTTTTTTTGTTTGTTTTTTTTTTTTGTTTTTGAATTTTTTTTTTTAATCTTGGTAGAAGTGATAAAATAAAAGTTTCAAGTAGCTAGGCCTATATATTCTGAAAGCAATAAGGTCTGTAGGTAATGAAGAATATTTCAGAGGTTGAGAAGACCGGCTTGGAAGCATCAGTTGCCTATAGGTGACCACCTGTCTCATGCCTGGAGTGAAATATGCCTCTTCGCATTGGTATTGGAAGATAAATGTTGATGTTTCTCTAACCCTTGAATCTCTTTGCTCTTATTCTTGGGTTGAATATTATGAATATGGGTATGCAAGGTTTAGTGCTATTAAGTTCTGTTTCCTAAAGGCTGATGAGGCTCCCATTCAATATGCTCACCACGCAAAAAAAAAAAAAAGACCGACTTGAGCTGAGTCAAGCTTGAATGTCAGCTACAGCTGAACTGAGTGAAGATGACCAGATAGAAGCTGAGTTGAGCTAAGCTGAACTTTGAGCTTGTATTACACAATGTCAGACCCATATACTTCAAGCAGATGTAGTAAGATGTGATTTTTATACCTGATATATGTGTACAAAATTTTATATACTGAGCAAGAGGACTGGAAGGTTACACGTCAAATGCGGGTGCAAATGGATGTCACTGTGTCTCAGATACTTCACGTGATGGCCAAATTTTCTTGCGTCACATTTGTGCTACATCCGATTCCTATTGCAAAGCCTGTTTTAACTTAATCAGAATTACGGGTCTTGTGACCGATATGTATGTATGTATCTATGTGTGTATGTATCTATCTTTCTATTATATATATATATATATATATATATATATATATATATATATATATATATATATATATATATATATATATATATATATATATATATATATATATTATAAAGATAAATGGACACTATTGGCTATTGGGGGGATTTCGGGTTTTCAACGTGTTCAGTGTGTTGTGCTTAACATTTACATAAAAGGCATCAAATACCAACATACGCATGGTTGTGTGGTGGAAAAACCAAATAATCATTGCTTTGTAATTAATATATTTTGAAAAAAGCTTATGGTAAGATTACAATTAGTTAAACAGTTTCTGCCTTTACATTAAAAATTTGAAATATAATCTATCTTAATCGTGTGTAACATTCTGTTTATGTAACAAATACTGCAGATATGTAGTAGTTTATATAGGGTCAACTGTCAAGTTTGGACCATAAAGGATACGGTTTCAAGTTATACAGGGTCCTACATTATTTTGTAATTCCTGTACTTGCAGCTACGCCAGAACAAAGCGGCATTGAGGCTGATCATAATCATTTGTTGAGCAACTCTGTATTTGTGTATTCTTTATAAATGTAACAAATACGGTACTGTGAGCAGTGACGTCAGTTATGTCGCTGCTGTTTTATGCCAAGATATTCAATCAATAAACTAAGCAATTCTGGTTTTGTGTATCCGTTATAAATGTAAGATAAAAGTTGTGCATTTTTATCAGTAATAGAAAGCAGTTATTCTGGAGTCACAGACGTGTATGCATAATTGCAAGGATCATCGCTGTCATGTTTTGTTTCCTAAAAACTGATAACAATGGCTCTCCTTTGAAATGTTCACCAAGATAAAGTTTCAATCTGAGCTGACTTAGGCTTGAATTTCAGCTGCAGCTGAACTGAGTTAAGATGACCAGATAGGAGCTCAGTTGAGCTAAGTTGAACTTTAAGTTTCAATTACACGGACATATCTGATCCATGGATGTACTACAAGTAGTTGTTGTGAGATGTGTATTTTATATCTGATACATATGTGTAAGCTTAATAGGGCCTATACAGAACAAGAGCAATGAAAGGTTTTGCGTCCAATGCAAGTAGAAATAGGTGTCACCGTATCTCAGATACTTCAGCTGGTGCTCAAGTTTCCTTCTGTAATATTTGTGCTACAACCAATTCCTGTTGCAAGGCCCGTTGAATCTAAATCACAATACAGGTTCTTTGACTGATATGTATGAATGTATATATATATATATATATATATATATATATATATATATATATATATATATATATATATATATATATATATATATATGTATGTATGTATGTATATCAAAGGCCTTCCTCATGAGGGCAATAACTTATGTGGATGTTAACTACTTACGTAAATGACGTTGTTCATGAAGTGATCTAGTGAGAGAGATAGCAGGCTTACGCAGGGCCGGCCGCACACTATCCGACCGGACTGTTGGCGAAAAGTAGTCTTGCGTGGGGAGAACTCCAGACTTCAAACTAATCGCCGCACACTACACTACGATTCGCGTGATTTGGTCGTCAGATACGCACGAACTTGAACAGCAGTTTACCTTATAGGCAATTTCTAAATAGGCCTCAAGTTGACGATGTCTGGCCCTACAAAGTTTTGCATACTTTCATTGTGAGACTGTTGCACGTCAAAATAGCCCAAGAATGGAACAAGATTCCGTGTGTTCGATGGGCCTGTGTAGGCCTTTTGGCTATATTTCATGCGCTAGAGTGTTTAATTATGCAAATTGTTCGACTCATACAAAGCCAGTTGTGGCGACTGAAAATGGATCTTGTTGCGTCGTCAGGTGTTTGCACACGAAACGACAAAACAGCCGCATATCAGTCGAGGACAGTCGAGTCGTACAGCGTGCGGCCTGCTTTACATAAAATTTCATGTTAGACTGTTATGTTATTTTACCATAAAATAAAATATATTCGAAGGGACTATATACATATATATATAACCAGGTTAGAAATACAGTGTAAGGCATTCTGAAAAGAAAAACGTGGCCTGATTTGACGGCAACTATGATCATGTTATTCTTGTTTATTTTATTTTTTTCTGTTGCAGGTATCTGTGTCTTTGGTTTTGATGAAAAACGGACGAATTCACAGATGTTTCTGTAAATTACAAGGCGCCTGTGGTGATTTTTTTTTTCTTTAACAAAGATGTCTTTCAGCTTAAGTGCCTTTATATCCCTCAGCAGGGATCATTTCAAGAGTCACGGCCACTGCAGGTGGAGGCAGCCGACTGCTGTTATTTGCAGGTTTATTTTTCAAACAGTTTGCATTTAAAACCTGAGATGTCTATTTTATAATTTATGTGCAGGGAGATCAGTGATTATATACGATATTTTTACAACAAAGGGTGTGTATATCTTGCTCATGATGTCTCTATTCTAAAAAATTATTTGCATTCAAAGTATTTCTTCTGTGCTTCACGGAAAGCGCGTTAACATTAAGCAAATTATTAAACTGGTAGTGATTCTCTAATTACGAAATTGCGGACCTATTTTCACTGAGGTTAAGGTTGATTGATAAAGTAGTGCTATCTGCATATTGAATGAAATTACTAAAGGGGACTGACACTCACGTTCAATGACATTTATGTACATAATAAAACGACGAGGGCCCAGTATTGAGCCCTGAGCTCGAGATACCCCGGTTGAAGCTAAAACTTGAGTGAAAATTGCGCCGTCGAAGTCAACATGTTTACGATTTAGCAAGTAACCCGGCATTATATTGAGAGGCGTAGTACTTTCTAGCAATGCAGTATATCAACATGTAATTTGTGAATATGTGTCAAATACTTTAGATACTTTAGATAGGTCAAGGGAAACACTGAAAGGAATTTTTCCATAGCCCTTATTTTCAAGTATATAATTTGCTGGGTCAACTGCAGCTAAATCTGCTGAGTGACCTGGTTCTGTAAATTATTGAGAACCATTAACATATTCAATGTTTTAAGTAGTCTTACCGTTCTTTTCGTCAGTAAGAACTGCTACTCATCTTTATATGGAGTTTAAACTGGTGTGATGACAGGGCGAATGGATCTGTTTACTGAAATTGCAGATTGTCTTTGGGTTTTTAAAAAATATAGGCAGATAAATTCACCCACATCACCAAGGTCCCCATATCGGAGTTCAGCAAGTTGCCCTATCCTTAAAATCTTTTAAATCCGCGCTAATGTACGGGATTCATTGTCGTCAAGAACTTCTTTGACACTTCTCCATTGGTTTTAAGTGTAATGTGCATGCATCCAAAGCTTTTAGAATACGTACATTTATACCAAGAATCAAAACGGTAATTTTAAAGCAAACCTACACCATATCATTTGCCAGACTGTTGATCAGAGGTACCCAGAAGAGAAATCAATTTGCTTCTCGAAAAGACACGACTCAAGTGTAATTGAAACGTCGCGAATAAAATAAATGCATAGCCCTTAGGCATTATATTCAATCATTTAAACATGTAACATGTGATTAGTTTTCATATTTTATTATATAACAAGTGCAATAGTATTTACAGAGATCGTTTTAGCTTGGCTTTTAGCCACTAACTGCATGATATTTCTTTTATACGATTTCGTGGCATGAGAATGGGGTGGCCACCTTGGCACCTTATAAGTATTCCGGGACTCGTTTTTGATGCAGTCACAGTGGAGACGCACAGAGACGTACGAACTCCCACGTTATAACAGTGATTATGGTATTAAATGAACAGTTGATATTATGTATCGTGGTAAATGGTAATGATCTGTCTCAAAGCACCTTATATAACTTCGTTGATTAAACGAAGGTATCGTTGGCAGTATATTTTGGTTCCCGTGATGTAGGCAACATGTCAGTGGGTTTGGCAACGACGTCGCGCTTTCATCGTGTCCGTGAAAAGTGACAGCGCCACTCCCTGTTGCTGCGGTCATTTTGGGAACTGAGACTGGACGAGGCATCTTTTCATGAAATACACCTTCTCACTGTTGCATGGGGCAACGCTTAATGCAAGGTTTTCTCCCATAGATGCATAGGTGAATCGCCTGGAACATGTGCTTTATCATGCGAAGGTACACAGTTTGTGCCGCCGTATGTGTTAGGAACACGAGGTTGGGCTCATTTTTTGGCAGATCTGTGTTTCCTGTGGACCCGTCTATGGACCATCAGTACAGGTACACAAATAGCTTGCGAAGTGTGGCCGCCGATGAATTGTCTTGCTCGTGCCATATCGAACTGGACTTGTTTCTCTGGCAATTTTATTGTGCCTGAAATTACAAAGTTTTTTTTTTTTTCTTTTTAAGTTGAAAATAATTGCTGAAAGGGATTAAGATTGAAAACAGTGTGCATTTGATCTGGCCAAACGCTAAAAATAACATATCTCGCCGATCAGTGTCAGCAAAGACGTATCACCAGTTTCTGCTTTTTTTCCTCACTGCAATTTTGTAGCAGCAACAAACAGGTCTCTTTACAAGAAGACGATAGTTAGAATGTGTCCATTAGAATTCAGCTTTTTCTGTATTGCATGCCTGAAGAGTAACAACAGCATTCTAATATGTATGTATAACACTACACGTGTATATATACATGTACATATATATTAGGATTGCAAAAAAATCCCTGCATCGCAATTGGCATTACTCATCACCCCAAGATATTCACAAAAACGCTTTAAAGCTCAGAAAATCCCAAATGGATTTAATACAAATTTGAATGAGTACAACATATGGGACACAGGAGTTATCTGCCTTTACAATCATCATTTAAGTACTCTCATCCAATAAAATATAACACGTTGACACACAGAAGCTTATGTTACATTACTTCGACCCTGAAATGAGTGTCGCCAACAACAGTCCGCACCAGTGGTCCTAGATGGAATCATAAGGCTGAGTGCTTTACTTGTGGAACAACCATCGACTGACACAGACAAAAACCAGGTTTCAGTCAAATTGGTGGAGTGCAGACTCCTGACTCTTTTTCAGTAGTTGGCGGCTGTCTCCGTCGATCTTTTCCACGTAATTTAACACCCTAAGAAACTATGCAAAAGATTGTAATCGTGTTTTGCACACAAAAGCAGATAATTCAATGCTCGAAGCTAAAACCAAAGGCTGGCATGTGTTAAGATGCTCCCTCGCAATATCCGCTACCTTTCAGAACTAACACTTAATATATCTTCGGTTCAGTAGTCAAACTATTGGCTGTGAGATGCTGAAAGATACGCAGTTTGCCACGAAACATGTCCACTGTCACATCATTGCTGGGTGTCACCTTTGCGCGGATAGCAGTTGTACGGCATTTTACTAGGACCTTTCTGTCAAATGCGACCACTTTAGCTTGGATTGTGTGAACGTATGACAATGCCTATGCACAACCTGAAACTCTAAGAAGATAAGATATTTTTCCAGTGGCAAATATTCGAGTGAGGCATTTTGGTGTCCTAAGTGCGGGTGTTTAACCAGAATATCGCCATCATTACGCTGAGTGTTTCTATTCAATATAGCTTGCCTACCTACATAATGGAATGGGCAAAAACATACATTTCTCTCCCATTCCTTCAGTGTCTTAGTGTGTGTTTACGTTTGGGACACTGGGCATTGTAACGTTTGTAATATGTGTGTGATATAGGACACTTAAATTGGTCTCCAATGTGCAAATTAATCCTCCGACATGGAATATTGTCAGAACGTATTAGACGTGTAAACGCGTGGAGCCTTGCATCACAAAATGCCCTTGTGCGATAAAAAAATAAGCTTGCAAGTGTGATGAATGAAGATGAGATGACCCCACAGTAATTTCACAATATACAAACTACGCACACACACATATACAAAAATAAAATTTTCAACCCGTGAAAATAACACTCGCCTCCTCTACATTCTCATTATCCAGGATATCGCAGCTTCGTAAGTGCAAAGGTGGAAATATGAAAGCTCAACTAGGACCGCCTAGTATATATGGGAAACGAGTAATATATTGCTCATAGCTGAGACTTTTAAAGTATCTATCAAACAGCAGCAAACCTTGAAAATTGCACTTGATCTAATGCCATTCTCTTCACTAACTACAGTGAAGCATGTGACATATGGGGATTTAAGTTATGTCTAAATTCCCAATGTAAGTGAAGTATCTATACTTCCCGTGAACACAAACCTCCTTCCACCGACTGTTTTATTTGCAATTGTATGGTACATACTGAACTAACAAGGCACCCACGAATCTCTTGGAGTAAATCTTCGTAACTGGTATAACGCCAAGGGAAAAACCTCCTGAATCACTCCTACATAACCAGATCGCCAAATGGCTAAATGATCGAAGCCCAGAAAAAGGCATTGACTCGGCAAGTGACAATCGAAAAAATTATTCTCAAAAATACAGGACTCAATATAGTACTCGTTCAAATACTACAAGATATTTTGCAGGACGCACAATTTATTGGTCGTTTTTGGAATCACATTCCAACTCCAGTCGAACGAGACAGGTAATTAGCCTGTGTAACTAAACGACTCGTGTTTTAAGTAAAGCCAAATTTACCTTACGGTAATGACCAACAAAAACCTCATTGAAAATAGCAACATGCCAAAGAGTCTGTGGTAAAGTAGTGTCCATGATCAGTACTACTTGTCCAACCTTAAAATCTTTAATATGTAATCTGCATTTGGATCTTTTGTGCAATTGGAGAATGTACTCGTGTGCAAAACGAAACCACCATTTACATGCGAAATACTTGATGTAACAGCACCGCCTATGGTAAGCATCTGCAGCTGAATCTTTACAAGAAAGCTGGTAAGCGTCACATTGAAATTAAAATAGACTGTTTGGGGTCAATGGAGTCAGATCGTGGGGGTAATCACTTTGCTTAAGCGCCGACTATTTACGATGGACTTGGCCTCACAGAATGTGGTCAGTAATATTTCGTCAGTAAGATTCCTAAAGGCATACCCACATTGTTTAGGATCGTCCGAAAAGCCTTGTACTTTAATACGCCGTTGGGAAAAAAAATCATCACTTTCGTCTGCTAAATGACCCCATGTCCCAGCACATTATCGCAAAAACATTGGGCCAGCTACTACTTTCAATCGAACAAAAGTTTCCTGATTCACATTTGCACACAACCTGTTCTGGAAAGACCCCGAAAACTTGGACAGTGTGGTTTCTGGACCGTTGAAAGCAGTGGGGACCATATCCACAATGAACGGCATGCACAGGTTATTATGAAATATTCTAAATTTGTCATCATGTGTTAGTGACAGCCAGACAGTGTACTCAGAAACAATAAGGCAAAAATTTCATGAAATTATTCAGCTGTTACTGTTTGCGGGAAAGTAATATGCTTCAACATGTGAGTCAATCCATGAGTACCATGCAGCAAGCATTTCATCTGGCATAGAATCACTCCAGCCAATTTTCAGACGTGTGGGATTTCGAAAGAACATCTTCGTAGGTGACACCAATGGGGAAACTAAGCCAAGGGGGTAAAAATAAATGCCACGCAGCTCCGCATAGTGTGGCACATGACGTCACCGTGTTTTCTTTACACAAAAGAAAAAGACATCATTGTGGATATTCCAAAGTGTGCTATAAGTAGTACTAAAACTGCCATCAAACTGCATTTTTAGTCCTGTAGCATACAGTGTCTCTTGAGGGACATATCGAAACCAAATTAAGGGAGGATACTGAAACTATCAAATTAGTGCACATGGATAATGTTACACTATCAACAGCCGGTTTCTTTCGAAATACAATCTGCCATAAGAATAACATTGAAGGTCTGTATATCCTTCACGTTGTATATTTGCAGAAACAGTGACTCTAATGACGATATGTGCCATGATGTCGCTCACGTTGCAAGGGTGCGTGACCCACGAGATGCATGAGCTGACAAAAGAGTAGTTGATGCCTATTTCCTCCTAAAGGGGAGGTGGGCTTTTCGCACACAAAATTATGAACCAAAAATTGTATGTGTTGGCTACTGAATTGGTATGTAGCATCTTACATAATCCCACGAAAAGCTGCATTTGTCTTTTTCGTCTAATAATGGCAGAACCATTTAGCATACAGAGATCACCCCATGGCTAAATCAGTCTTCTACCCTGTACAGTCTCCCCCCCCCTCAAGCCATACACAGGCTCTCAGAGGAACTCTACCGGGTTGTAAACTAATTTAGCCATCAGATAAACCCTAATTATACCAATCGTTTTCCCTGCAGGCTGTGGGCAAAAATCGTGCACTTTTTCACAATGTGTAATAGGAATATCTTCCATTAATTATATACAGCCTCCTAGAGGAACTGTACTGGGTAGGAGACTGAATAAGCCATGAGATAACCTCTAATTATACCAAACATTTTCTCTATAGACTGCGGGGAAAATCATGCGCTTTTGCATCTTCTGTAATAGAAATATCTCCTAAATTGCTGGTCATTTATTGCAAACTTTATCAATTCGAACCCACCTGTATGCTTAACTCCAGGAACTCCTATGACAATTCTGTGCACATCATTCTTGCAAGATCCAGAGCAATTGAGGTCTCTGACATACACATTTCTGAAAATGACATATCTCACCAAAGGATCTACATTCGGTTTCTGACAACCTGTTCTCCTGAGTGAATCAGGACTCGAACTTGAACACAACACACCAACAAACAGATGGATCCCCATGCGTAAGTAGATCAATTTATAGCCTTTAATCCACAAAAAAGAGCGGAGAGATTATCAGTCATGTGATAGAAGAGGGACCTGGAAATACAGTGCAGTGTGTACATCATTTTTTTCCAAACCTGGTTTTCTTGGTAACCATAGCCCCATCTGGTGAGGTACGGGCAGCTGTCTATGCGGGGAAGTGGGATATTACTGATAATCTGGAAATAAAGGTTACTTACTACAGGCAGATGGAAAAATTCCTCTCTAAACCAACTTGAAAAGCATGGAATGAATATGACTTTGGTATTTGTGAACTAACATTTTCCTAGAAGACACTAATTTTGTGAGGAAGGGGTATCTAGCACTGTCTGTGACAGTGATATGCCTGTGAGTCCTCCATGATTGACAGGTGTAAGACCCGTGCTTTGTGGCGGGAAATTAATATGCATGCCTTGTATACGACCTGGAGTTTTCCAATGATGGGGCAAGTACCAAACGCGACCAGCATTTTCGAGATATCAGAGAGGTACATCTTCAGCACATCTGTCAATTTATAATCTGTCTTTATTTGATTAACTTTTCATATAAATTCTCTTCGATGAAGTTGTTTGACCAAGTCTTGAGACGTTTTTGATCAATGGAAAAATTGATAGAGAGACCCTCACTAGGATTCTTCCATGGAATTGGTAATTCTCAGTGACCGACTGTCTGAACACATGTTCAATTCCACATACTGAAGACTTCGTTATCTTGCATGGACATTTGAGGCTTATACATACCTTCATTTTCCAGATTCCATAACCGCCTAATAGTATACAAGGAAACATGATCAGATATAGTATCTGCAATGATAGGGGTTGCTGATATGCAGTTACAAATAACAGCACTGTTGGCAGTGTTAAAGCTACCATAAATATATCCTTGACTGATCCAACCATATTTATAGCAAATGGCAAAAAATGTACAAGAATCATCACCCATTCGGGATTCTGATAGAAAAAGACATTCTATGAAATCTTGTCCAATCAAGCTGCCAACAGTGTTACATCCGATAGTTGCAAACAGGTCAAGGTCGTGCAGATGTGAATATTTACTTTGACCCAAGAATATGGGAGATACAGGAATGCTTTTCACGACTTTTACACCAGAGATAAAGGTGGATTCATCACCAGCTGAAACCTTCAGACCAACATGTTTGGATTAACATGACGTGGTTCTAGAAATTGTCTTAAGGGCATAGCTTGTAAGAGGTCCTCTAAGATTTAATGTTTTAGGCAAAGATGCTGCACAGAATGAATTTGGGGCAAACTGACAAGTGCCATGAAGACATCCACTTTATTATTCACGCTAGCATTCACAATGGGCATGAACCTTGTGCTGCAAGACAAAACGTGGGTAGTGAAAACATTATCTACATGTATGAAAATTAATGTTTCGAGCCACAGACAAAGCAAGTATGTTTTGAAAAACGGTCCATGGTGGCATCATTATTAGGCAGCCAGTTATAACATAACGTATTTCTGTGAACAACTCAATTCGTTCACAAAGTGTAAGAGCTGTAAATTCAGGGCAATGCATGATTAAATGTGAAAACCCACACATTTTACACGGAGTGGTATTTTGTGGAGTTGTCCTGTCCCGATCTGCAAAAACACGTGGTGTATCAGAACCCGACGCATTTGTATCCAAGGAAAGACTGTCATGTTTGTGAAAAACAGATGAAGAAATATTAATCTCTCTCTCTCTCTCTCTCTCTCTCTCTCGCTCTCTCTCTGTCTGTCTCTCTGTGTCTCTCACTCTCCCTTTCTTTCTTTCTCTCTCTCTCTGTCTCTCTCTCTCTCTCTCTCTCTCTCTCTCTCTCTCTCTCTCTCTCTCTCACATGCCTCGCTTGTTCCCCTTACCATTTTTCTTCTGCTGTGTTGCGTTTAAACTAGCTAGTTTTTTTAACAACATAGAGCGCTCAGCCTTAGCAGCTGATTCCCAAACGGGATCGTTCATATAGTCCGCAATTTCACAAACCTCACTAACCCTGGAAACTTTAAGTAGGAATCTGATTTGCCTGCTTTTGCCTTCTCATTTTTATGGCGGGCCACAATGTCAAGTATAGTAGCCTTGGCATCCATTTGATCTAACGCGTCAAGGTCTCTCAAAACATCTGTGTTATGCAGCTTATGGCTCAAAAGACGCATATCATGTGCTGATTTTACAGCCTTGTATTTTCACATATCTTTCTTTTCTGATAATCTCTTTCAACAGATGTGTAGACCCATATAGCAATTGAAGCATACAAAGTGTGCACTTCTAGCCCTGAGACTCACCTGCCAGCTGCCAAGAGTAAATACCCAATCACGCATCACCACTAACATATTACAAAAGACGTGCAAGCTTATTGTCTGGATCTTTGGTCCAATTATGTACATTGATCTGGAATGCTTTCATAAAGGAATGGTACTCCTGAGGGTCACCTGAAAAGGTCTCAAGCTCGACTTTAGGGAGACTAAGTAAATTTAGAAAATCACTATTTTTATGCTTATGACCCAACACTGCTAACGGCTCACTATCACCTGTTTCTACTGTAACATTTAGACTCACTTCATGTTTATAAACTTTAGCTCGGACAACAATTTTTTTCCGAGCTGCCATAAAATACTCACCATGATCAACATCACTGGAATCTTAAGCAACTAGGGCACCATGACATAATGGAAATCACGGAATGCATTCTTCAGCTAGTCAACAATACATGGTGTGAACGAGCAAACCGATAGCAAAAGCTGCAGATACATTCACTAACCCATTATATTTCTTTCAGATTTACATTTCAATTCAAATTCACGCAATATTTTAATAATTGGATGGCTTCATTTATAAATATATCCACAAAACGTGTGAAATACAAATACCGAAACTAGCACATGCAAGCTTAATTTCGAACCTCTCACATAATCTAATATGCATCGTTTTTTTTTAGCAGAACCATATTTATTTAATCTGGATATATCTATAGTACATCCAGATTACTTAAACATGGGTTCTCCAGAACATGGTCTTCAATAACTTTGTAAGATGCACACTTGATTGTATAAGATGCACACTTGATTCTTTTCACATTTACGTCATGTTAACGCCTGCAGTTAAACAATTATGAGAAACAAAGTATTCTGCAGACACGCATGCCAAGTCTTATCTTAATTCGCGAACAAACAAAATCGACATTTTACTCGCCGGTGGTTTAACTAAGTCTGAAAGCATGCTGCGTATGTGTGCAAACTGATTATGCAAGCTCTCCTTACACTAATGCAGTCGATCATCAGAATACTGATAAACGACTTGTTCATCGCATTTATGCAAAATATTCAAACATATGCAAACGTTTGGCACAAACATCAGTATGTAAATGCACATACTTTATTGTGCAGAAAAACTTCTGCATTATTTAAACTCGTCCTGCCTGCATGAAGTTTGCATGTATCCCTAGAGACTGCTTGCTGCTTGTTTATATTCACTCCAATTCAATTCCAATGTGATACATTTATATCGTTGTATTAGCACAAGAGCTAAGCTATGGCGGTTAAACAGGCAGTGGACAGTGTAAAAATTGCGAAGCATTATCTCCATAGCACGGAAAGGTGACCAAACACTAGGCTACCTCATGATTGACGTGGCCGGCAAAAGAGTACAAAGCCACCCATAGCGTTAAATGAGAAAGATACATAAGAAAAAGATAAGGCCCTCACAAAATACACACACACACACTGACAATATATATATATATATATATATATATATATATATATATATATATATATATGCTAGAAAAATAGAAAGCTAATTTGGTATAACATTTGGGCATTATGAAAATTGTGCTTGGTATACCATACCATTGGATTTAACCATTCTTTTGGATAGTGCTGTGGTCCTGACAAAGTCCTTTGTTTTTAATTCGTGGCTCTTTTATGTCGAACTGTTGGAATTCTGCTCTCCCCACCTGTGCAAGCAGACTTCCACAATCCTGGTATACAGTGGACTCTGAAAAGAGAAGTGCCAGAGATATCCTTCGATGATGACAAGACAGCTTGGAATCAAGCTCCGT
This sequence comes from Hermodice carunculata, assembly GCA_964020975.1. Taxonomy (NCBI): domain Eukaryota; kingdom Metazoa; phylum Annelida; class Polychaeta; order Eunicida; family Amphinomidae; genus Hermodice; species Hermodice carunculata. The sequence goes on from OZ026619.1 coordinate 8,211,241, forward strand.
TTGACCAGCTCCCTTTACTGGTAGTCATTTAGAGATGACATGCTACATTTGGCTGTAAAGGTACATAAACACTTGTAATGAACAAAATGTACAGTACTATTTGAAAGGACATTCTGTATGGCTGCCATTAACAGCTGAAAGTACCATCTGATAGGAGAAACTGATATGAGTTATTAGCTCAGCTGCCTTGTCAGACAGCTGAGCTTATAGGATAATCTGTCATTTGTTGTCAGTTGTCCATCCATCCATCCATCCAACCATCCATCCATCCACCCATTCATCTGCACTCCTATTTTGAACTTCTCCAAAACTGTTAGCCATATCAACTTAAAACCTGATGGGGATGTACCCGGGGTAAGTGGCTATTAAATTGGGACAAATGTTTTTTTTTTGGGGGGGGGGGGGCGAAAAGCGTAAAGAATTTTTTTTTCTCGAAAATCTCTGACCAGATTGCTTTCAACAGGCACACTACTGACTACCATAGCATAGCCCCTTATTTTGTTCACAAATGGGGCTTTATTTGTTTCCGTTTTCTTGATTTTTGGCGTTATTATCATATTCAATCTTTTCTCGTACATCACATATTGAATTTTCTCAAGACGGCTGGAATGTACCTGTGCACAATTTCTACAAGCATTGCATAAGCTATGGTGCTGCTATCATTTTCTAACATTTATGGATCTATAGATAAATAAGGATTTACCGAGGCTAAACTTGTCCGGCCCAAACAGAATGACGCATCTGAGCAGAGCTAGTTATCCAAAGATCCTTAGGTAAGGAACCCACTGCACACCCACACTGATTTGCAACCCTGACGTCCAAGAACGTTTCGCCCCAGGACATATTGGGACCAGATCACAAAGTGTTTTTTACCTTGTGCTCTGATTGAAAGGTTAGATCAAAATATCAGGAACCACAGGGAACATAAAAATTGCATCACAAAATTCAAATCACGGAAAACCCAGTATGAAAGTAAGCTTACATTCCTTGCAAGCTATGTGGGAATTGGTTAGTTAGAATAACTAACACAAAAAGAAAAGTATTATTGATCCTCAAATTACCACACACAAGAATATATATTAACGGAATCCAGATATCCGGCGTCAGATGAAATAGGGATAGCTTTTATGATAATACTGCAAGACAGTAACTTTCTTCGAGATGTTTTTCCTATCTAATAGTTATTTTCCTTCGCATGAAATCCTGGCAAAATTTCTTGCTTCACCCACATGTTATGCATTTTTTTAACCCAGACAAATTGTCATTATTGTGTGCTTTGGCTTTGAGGACTTGTGCTCATAAAGTAAGATAGTGGAGGTAGAAGACGAAAAACAGACTGACTGACCAGCTGATCAATCAAAAATCAATTTGTGAGTAATATGTCCTAACAAGCTTGACAAAATGTTTTAGGTGATCGTAAGGAATAGTACATGCAATGTTGAATGAAATTTGGGGAAATGCACCTGTAACTATGGAGGGAATGATATAATGATGGTAATGAGGAGGAGTACATTCTTTAAAACAGACACAAGAGCTTCATCGGACATGTGCTGGTGGTATTCTTTCTTTAGATTCGCACAATATCATACTTTGTGGGCTTCAAATCTATCAGAGGCAAATGATTTTGTGGGGTCCGGATTGCGTCTTGTCTATAGAACTAAAGAGCTTACTTCTGTGTCACCAAACTACAAATATATATACCTCAAGAAAATAAATGCGGAAACATACAACTACTCAAAAGTAAATTCTCCACTCAGCCACTTTGTGATAGAATTAAAAAACTTTGGAAACTAACAATTTGCAGTTTCAGATTTCTTTAGTCCCATTCATTTACGGATCAGCATTACATTGAATTTGTACATTAAAAATGGAGAACAAAAGTTATTGTGGAGGAAATATTATTGTCTCAAATGTGTTTATCCGTACTCTAGCTATAGATCGACTACGTGTTTTTTTCAATCAGCAATGCTTAAGACTACAGCACCACACTGTCGGTTTTTGTACAGGTAGGTTTGTCTCACAAATAAAGTTTGAGTCTAGTAGCAACCATCTGTGCATTATATCTTCCAAACAATGGTGGGGAATGATCATTAGTATCAAACACGAGCTGATAAAAGCCCATGCAGACACCTTATCGATAAAAACCTTCATGCATATGTATGTTTTCAAAAGAATATATCCTTTCCCACAAAATACCATTGCTAGCTCATTGTATATGTTACTTAAACAATATGACAATACATGGATAAGGTGCAGGGAAATAAACAAAACTTATAAGTTGCGGTAAAAGCGGAACTTTGACAGGTGTACGATTACTGACATCCTGAAGCAAGTCTGTGATATGGTTTAATTACCTATAAACACGGTTGCTTTAACATGTCAACAAATAACGTGGCATATTGTGGCCTGTATGCAAGAAAGAATACAAGTAACGTTCATTTCCGTCAACATAGAAGTATATGATAGAGGTTGCTATGTGCATTACTTAGACACTTGGGAGGTGAGCACAAACTGGTCTGTTGCCTTAGGCCAAATTTGTGGTCGTATTAAAAATACTGCATTAACGTCCGTTGGTGACCATGTAATGGTTAATGTTGTACATCTGTATCGGGGCTTCCAAATTGGAGAAATAAAATGCCAATACCAATGCTTTTCATACTAATTAGTAGCATGTGGTGAAATGTTTCCCTCTTTTATAATTTAGGAAATATTTGTGTTCGGTGTAAGGCGTTTATGTTATACTCGTGACTTTTTGTGAACATCTAGGCTTATCATATGGCGACAGAAGAAGCCATCCTTCTGATCCAGTTTACAGGCTACTTTTATAGCACATGTTGCCTGTCTGATATACAGATCGGCAAATCCATAACAATCACCTCTTACGAATCATGTTTAATATGAAAGTGAAAAATTAGAGAACTTACTATATGCAGTTTCATTACAATTCTCACGAGCACATACTTAAGATAAGATTACAATGCCATATAGGCTATGGTGCGGTGATAGAGATTTTGATTAAAGGCATGAATTTAGACCGCTATACCGACAACTTTCTGGTATTTATGAAACCTGGCATTTTATATTCTAAAAAATTGCATTAACAGGCAAGCAACTCTATTGATACGTTTGAAGTCCCACCAAAATAAAAAAAATAGAAGTTGACGTGTCTAGCTTGTCATATATTGGTTCTACCAACATTTGGATGGATTTTACTGGATATACTTACAGTTTCTATGGCGGAGTTTTTGCCTATGACACTGCAAACATATTGTCATCTGCCCATTCAAATAAAAAGATTGGGCCCTTTTTTTGTAAGTATTGTGACGTCACTCTTGTGAACGCCACACAAGATGAACTGCTTGTCAGTTCTCAACCATACCTGATATTATCATTTTTTAATGTATCTCCAGGAGAACAGTTAGCATTACTTTTATCTGCTAAATTGACTAACTGTATTGGAGTATCTTAGCCTTGTAGCCTTTCTCATGGTTCGTCACAAAAACCAACACTGTTTAAAATAAGGAAAGTAGGTGGTTCGAGTACGGTATTTCACAATTCTATTACATTATCAAATATGAAGTGTTTTGTTTTCGTAGAATATTGTCAGCTTCCACATTCAGAAAAACTTGGTGCTCGACAATGTTCGCTGTATATAAAAGACAATTTTAAAGTTATTAAATACTTTCGCATTTCAATGCTCAACCAAATGACAAATGCATCACGTTTAAAGCTAATTTGCAACAGCAAGGTTTTCGCTGAGTTGCCCAACACACATATAATTAAGTTTGATAGATCACAAAAACTGATTTATCTAGACAAGCACATAATTTTCTTGGGCATGATGTTAAAGTTAAGGATGGAATTTCAGCAAAAGTGCAGAATGATGTCTGAATTGCTTGTTGTAGTCATACAATATCAGATGCCATGCATTTTATTTAATGCAACAAGAAGAAATGTATATTTGAATATTTCTCCAATAAATCTCAGTTGTCTAAAATTATTGGTACAACACTCATATTTTCGAATGCTGGAGATAGATGGCTATTTTGTTCATACGTACTTTTCAGACTCGTATTTGCATCAAAAGATACCCAGTTCACTTTGCTTGCAAGCGATTAATGTCACTGATACATTTTACTATAAGCTGAAGATATGGAAAATAAGGGGTTATAAATATACTTACAGAAAAATATTTTTACATGGTGCCAACATTTATGTTTTTTAAGATAACATACACTGAATTGTGCCCTTGAGAAGAAGTTGCTCTGTTTCAGAAAGGTGGCACAACAGTCGTCAATGGAATCGTGAGACTGGTAACTTTTTATGCATTTGGAAATGGATTTTAAAATCGTCCACAAGTTTTCTTTGGGAATAAGTCGGATTTTGATCAGGGTAGCATGCACGCAATTAATATAACAATATTTATTCAAACAGGGTCTTTTTTATTCCGACATACACAAAAAGCATCTCGCTTGACCTTCACATATACAAGCAAGAAAAGACACTTGGGAGGCTTGGTATGTACTGAGTCTATCGTTAATTTTTCCAATGTCATTGGGGTATAGAAGCTGGATAGATTCTCAAGCTACTTGTGTAGAAAAAAAACACATTTTATAGTGATCAGAGACCGACAAACTCTTGCATTTTTAATGTGACCATGCACAGTGGGCATATGTGATGATATCATACCCATTGTTATCCAAGATACCATTGCCCATATTGGCATCACCACGTCTTTTTTTAAACTTAAAATAATTAGATATGAATTTTAGGGTGATATTTGCATGCCATATTATGGCAACACTTGCTAATAAAACAAAAACCAAAAATTAAAAAAACAAAACAAAACATGTCAGTTACCTTTTTATAGGGTAACAAGAAAACATTACCCACCTTCTATCTGAATAATATAGGGAAGTATTCCGAAACGTTTGAACAGGTTTGTCTTGCAATCATATCATATCAATACAAACACAGAATTATATTGCTGGTAGAATTCCTCGCAATAGTTTATAATGTTTATTTTCGTTCGTTCAGAGGAAAAAGGAAAGAGAGAGTCTAAAAGTTATATTGTTTTTCATTCAGGTAATATGGGCTACAACGAAGGTGATAGCTTTTACATCCCAAAGGAAACAGTAATCGATGACCCTCATTGTAACCAGAGTGTAGGTGAAATGCATGGAATTGAAAAGTATTATTAGGAAATAAAATGGTACATGATTTATACACAAACGGTAAATGTTACCCGGTATATATACTTTCTGGTATCCATACCCACTGCCTTTGATATTTTCCCCAAAAAAGTTGTCTGATTTCTCTGCTACCTTAGTGAAGACAGCGCTAATTTTCATCGATAACCAATTATTTCAAGGCAAGCATCTGCCAAAGAGAATGAAATTATTGCTGTGGTAGAGTTATACAGGTTTAGGGTTTCTGGTACTATCTTGGCTCAATTTCTGTACATCAGTTAAAGTGCAGTCCCCCAACAGTTTGTAGCTGGATCCATGTAGATACAAATTCTGCTCATATGGCACAGTTTTCAAATTCAGTAGGACTACCGAATGTGGCATATGCTGTCCATAAGCATGCTGTAAAATATTATGATATCTGTTTTGTGTAGGAGAGATTGGGATGGCATCCACAGTCATTCCAAAGGGATTTACTCCTTTCGTCTTTCACATTTACTGTTCACTTTACTATAGCGGGAATATTCCAGCATATCAGGCTACTACTGCCCTGTTATGCCAAATTTTGGAAATCACTGGTGGACATTAAAGAAAAATATAAAGTGTTATAAATAAATACATATATTTCTGAACTATGCCCACGCTGCCATGATGCAATAAATTCTATGTTTACCATGTACATAGAACACTGTTGACCAAAAATGTGAAGAAAGTAAAAAACCCTGTTCGTTGTGACTTTATTCACAAAGTAGATCAAAGACTTGACCCAAGATTGACACCCCAAATTATCCAACTATATGCATATATTGGACGTGCTGGTAATAAAGTAAAAATTGATGAATTTCGTTCAAGTCCACTACCAGCACGTCCCATATATATATATATATATATATATATAAATAAATAAATAAATAAATATATATATATATATATATATATATATATATATATATATATATATATATATATATATATATATATATATATATATATATACATATGTATCTTCCTATTAAGACCACCTAAGGGACTGAAAAATGTTGTCTTAAAATACATTTATTAAGGATAAACAGAACCGGTCTGCACATTTGTTGTCTTTCTACATAGATGGTCTCTGTATAGAGATGGTATTAATTGCAGAATCTAGTGATAAGAAAGTAAGGTAAGAGGAATTTATCATGCTTTTACATCTGTGAATGGCATAGGCCTAACAGGTCTCTTTTTATTTATGGCAGAAGTAATGAAATTTGTGTTTTGGGTGGTTAGGCCTATACATTTTGGAAAAGAACTAGTGTTTGCAGTTTATGGTGAATATTTTTAAGGTTGAGAGGACCGGTTTAAAACTGCCAGTTGCCCTTTTATGGGTGACTGTCTGTCTCAAGTCAGGAGTGAAATTTGTTTCTTCACATTGGTATTGAAAGAGAAATGTTGATGCTTTGGCAAGTTTGGAATCTCTTTGCTGTCATTATTGGGTTTGGAAGTAATGAATATGGATCATGTTTTTCTGTACTATAAGTTTCCCACGATATGGAACAGGTGATTGATATTTGACCTACAGGTGTGGCCACAATACCGGATATGCCATTGTAGCTTGTTGTAGCTTAAAGTACACTATACACGGTAATTGTAAGGAATATTATTTTCGCAATCGATAATGAAATGTTAAAATTGGAAATTTTATCATATTCACAGAAGTACCAGATATATCTAATTTGCAAATGTTTGTAGATTAGTCTTTAAAGAAAGCATGCCAGAGAACCTCTATGTTAAACAAGGCAGCGTTTATAATATATGACGCACCAATATTAAGAAAAAATAGACGGGAGATATGGACGCATATCCATCGAAGATAATATGTGAAGAGGAAAACAATAATAAAAAGGCCACTATTTGATGTTAAATGTCCCCTGTTAAGGCAACCAAAGTTTTATTTGAGGTCGCCCATTACCACATCATCGTGTATTATGTGTTTGATTTAAATTGCTACACAAAATTAAAATACTTGACAGACTGAGTAAAAGGAGGTTCCAACATAATGTCGGCTGCACGCAACATGTGAAATATGCCTTACTGAGTCATCTCCAAATTGATGACTTTCCTATGTAGCAGACAGCTTAAGGCTGTTGTCACCCTTAATGACAATGCGGTCTCTACGAAACAGGTCACCCAAGTTTCGTTTCGGTAAAAAAAAGAAGTACATTCATGTATTGCCTTTTAGTATTGTCAAACGGACTGCAATAGAACATGTATCTTTTTAGCATTAGACAATCGAGGAAAATGGAACATAACCACAAACGATACCTTATGCATAAACTCATGACATTAGAAAACTGCGCTCCAAAATTTGAGAGAATCAAAGTGACAGGTTTTGAAATTTTGAAAGTATAAATTGATAACCATCACACCATGGGCAGTGGAATTCACAAGAAAATTTGAACTTTGTTTATTTCACATTCAACCGTGTTAAAAACGAGTCTTGTACCCACCTGACACCAACATGTTTCACGTACGTGGGCAAATGCAGTAGTTTTGAAATTAATACAAAAAGACCAAAAACACTTTACTCTGATAGTATGTGGTTGCTTTTTACGGAGCAAGGCCAGTTTATTTTTGGTTTTTCATTTCAAAAGAGAAGTAATCTCCATTGGATTGCAGGTGAACCCATAATATATTCAGAATGGTTTCTATATTGTGCCAACAACAGATATTCGGCACAAATGATCCTCAAGGGTACAAACAGAAATGCGCAATCATTTAAGGAATGTCACGATCACTGAACTGTGGTGCATTATTTCTGGTCGATATGCATGGTAAGACACAATGGGTAACGATTGTTTCATATCTAGAGAAAACACCATGTTTTTCTGTGAACGCAATGAACCACTCATTACTCAACCGTATAAACGTATACTTTCTATGAAGCCTTTTTGTCACATGTTTTAATCCAGCCTAAGCCCAAGATGTATCTACTTATTTCTGACGAGAGGGAACCTTACCTTCAGTACCGCAAACATATTTTGTCAAAATGCTTCCTCAAATATTACAAAAATTTCGAACGACATTCATCAATTTTTGGAAACATTGGCACAATATGAATTTAAAATGTTGCAAATATCGATGATGCTCACAGATATCCGTTTATCTACGAAGAAGTAAACAGAGTTATTTCTGAAGACGAGACATGGACCACAAAATATACTTTGTCAAGCATACTATTGGAGCTGGTTAAGTATCCCGTACCCAGTTGGTATACTGATAGAAACAAATAAACATATTGGGAATGGTAGTGTGGTACCTGAAATTTTTCCAAGTTGGTACCGTATACATGAATATGAATATTTACATCATCATTACCAGTTTCCAATAAAATTAGTATTGAATTCTGCTGATACTGTATGGGGTGTTCTTTGTGAGACTAAACCTAGTACATTATCAGACCAGTGTGATATGGCTTTGTATCAAATGCAAAACCGGTGTTTGCATTTTGAGTCATCACGTGTGTGATGGCTTCTCTGACTGTAATGATAAAGCCGATGCGGGGGGGGGGGGGAGTGATGAAGAGCATTGTACAACTATTTGCTTGCTGAGTAATGGAGAACAGCCGACAGGAAATGAATGTTTCGCAACCTGTATTTTACCAGGCTGCAAATATGGGCCACTGTATTCCCAATGTTGGTGGTTGCATTCCCATACCGATGCTATGCAACCAGCACTCAGATTGCACAGATAGTTCAGACGAGAATCGGCTTGTCTGTAATAAAATTCCCTTCAGCCAGGAAATCGAGGCCAGATCTCAAATAGCTGTACTTCAGGTATTGAAACAAAATCACGGTGGCAGAGCAGGCGACTTCCGAATGGGAAAAATCGATCCATTACTATGCGGTGATCCAAATTGTTCCCATATCGATAAATCGCCTTGTTATGAAAGAGCTTTTGTTTGCATCTTCGATCTCATCAGCAACGGTAATTTGCGCTATTGTACAAATGGGGAGCATTTAGATGCGTGTTATAGAATAGAATGCCCGAGAATATACAAGTGTCCTTACTCATATTGTGTACCAGTGCGTTTGATCTGTGATGATAAATGGCACTGTCCCACCGGACTCGAAGAACAAAGCTGCGTGAGCCTCTCTTGCGCAAAACACTTCCGTTGTTAGTATGAGCACACTTGTCTGCATAGTTCAGAAATATGTGACGGATATAGCAACTGCAAACTCTCAATGGATGATGAAGATTTATGTACTAGCTTTACCTGTAGTAGTTTTTGTACATGTATAGGAGTTGCCATGTACTGTACACATATTGCATGGTCTGTCGATTATATAGTGCAAAACATGAAAGCACTTACCTTTACCCAAAGTAATATAAAATTGTGGATCAATATAAATATTAAGTACAATAGTTTATTGTACCTAGATATAAGCTTTAATATGATAACAATGTTGCTTACCAAATCATTTACTCCATATCCCTCATTACAAGCTCTTCAGCTCACCGGTAGCAAACATAAACACTATTCTTCACAACGCGTTTTGGGGACTGGATAGATTGTACCGTATGGTCCTGTCTGGTAATGAAATTAAAGTTGGCGACAACCATCATTTTTTTAAGTTTGCAAAGCCTTCGGAGTCTTAGTTTTTCTGACAGCAAATTTCGTATGGTGTTCACAGATAGTTTGCTGCAGTCATGCTTTGTTCAAGCTATATCCTATCCTATCTACATTTGCTAATTTTGACTGAAGGCATTACAACAGATAAGGATCTTTTCATTTAATTATGTGTTATTCCTCTTTTTTTTTTTTTCGTCAGCTAACCACGTGAAATGCACACAGAAGATTAGACGCTCGACCATCTTTGTCACTAATGCACCCTATATTATCCACACGGACTTATCTCGTTTGAAGTCATGACGTAATGGCATTTTCATTTGGTATTTTTATTCTTCTTTTCCAGGCTGAACATTGTTGAATGCGCAAACGGGCACTATTAGTTCAGAAAAACCATTACCTTTATGCGCATTTTAACCTAACGAAAGCAAAGGAAATTACAGCAAAATGAAAAGATTTTGGAATTAAGAAAACATCCACATTCATTTTTTTCAATACCAATGTGTAGAAAAAATCACTCTTAAGACAGGCAGTCACCCATAAAAGGCAACTAGTGATTTAAAACGATCCCCTGAAGCTGATAAATACTCTTCCTAAAATACAGACTTCAGCTTTTCCAACACTAAAAGGGGTATTTGCATAAAACACAAACTATATATCTATGGTGTAAAATTCTTCTTGTCGTTAAAATGAATAAATATCCAAATGAAAAAAAAAAGTTTGTATGACGATTTAATTTTTCAGATTTACCGCTGATAGACAATGTCCATTGTTTAAACATATGAAACACACTATTTGACGAATGTGTTCCACGCATCTCAGCCAATATAAGAAAAAATAACACATGTTGACCATTTACGATGGACATGCCTATTCAACGGCTGATGTGACCCACATACCTCAATAGGTCTATCAATGGATCTATCAATGGATTCCAAACTGCAAACTGATGAAACACAACACATAGTTACTTTTAAAAATGTAGGTAAATGCTATATTCTCTATTTCTTCATTTACATCAGAAAACCATTGGCTGTACCTTAATATCATGTGTAACCCTAATGCGTATTCTAGAATGAAACCGTTGAAGCATACGTATACACCCGCCAGTGGAAAATATAGGCTCAAAAAGTATCAAACCCAGCATGGTTAATTGGAGCAAATATGAAAATATGGCAAATACATACTCATACTTACTACAGAGTACCAAGTAATTCACATTACATAAGCAATTGCAAGTCCTGCAAGCCTAGGGCTGTGTTGTAGATGCGTCCCTTGCAGAACTACAATTCCAAGACCAGCACTCCAACACCATAAGCCACAAATTAAAGGAGTACGAGGTTACCAAAAAACTCGCAGTTTAATATGCCAGGTTGCGTGGACCTGTGAATCTGGTCATACGATGAAAACAACCGCGTTGCAAGAAAACTTCATAGATGAACTTGAATTCAAAAAACGAAACTTTTTTGTTATACAGATCTTTTGTGCACTGGTCATACATATATTTATATTGGATTGTCTTTTCCATAAACGGATGAACGTAATAGACTCTTTCACCTATAGATTAATGGACAATAATAATTGTCAATGAATTACCAAATAAGCAAAGCATCATCTGATATTTGTTATCATATAATCCTAAAACACAGACAAAAGTTCAATGCAGCTAATATGTATTTGACACTACCACCTTTTATCGACATGTAAAAGCATTAAAGACACCAAACAGACATAACATAAAGTTATCTATCAGAGATCCGCTATTACATATGTAATTGGTTGAAAACATCTATGACAATTATCCAATGAAAGAAAACGATTCATATAGACTTAAAACCAATAAATCACTGTGAGCCCTAAATAATCGGACTCCTAATATAAGTACTCATTAATTACTCATTATTGTACCACACCTCCAATAGTTGCACCTTAATGTATTCCGATGCATACGTTTCGATACATTTTACATGAATATCAATAATATAAAATGATACCATTGTAGAACTTTAATACTATCCTTATGTTAAGACACCATATTGTAAATGACCCAAGTACCATTGCAATATAAAGACTACATTTCAAAAAACTTAATCGTCACTATCAATGACCCGAATCATACCAGTAACCAAACAATAATATCATACTCCTTTTGGACAGCATGTTATGAATGATCCAAACACTACTATCACCTAGATTCAGGTGAGCACATGAAACTTCATATGAGTATATAAGTTACTATACTTTATTCAAGTATGTATAAGACAAAGAGGCAGTCATTATGCATTTATTGCAGTATAGTAACTTCAATATAAAGTAAAACTGAGAAACAACCATACATTGCTATGTTATTAACATGTAAAAACCTTCACTCTTTACATTTGAATATTTAAACATCTGCTTCTAGTCTCGCAATGTAAAGCAATGAACGAAGAAGTTCAGTGACGTTGATCTTAAGCAAGACGGATCATATCTTGCCATCTTTACCCACGAGCACCTCTTTCACTAAAGCAAGCGGCCATAAATTACGAGGCAGTCCCTTTATGAATATCAACACCAACTCTCCAGCTTTGATGTCTTTGACAGGCACTCACCATTTTGATATGACTTCAAAGAAGGCAAGTAAAGCTTGAGCCATTTGGAACAAAACATATCATGCTAGCTGTTATGAAAACATAAACCTACTTCGATATGAATCTGCAACGGAAGAGCCAGCTGGGGGAACATTTGTAAACTTATGAAGTGTAAGCAGAGAGCTTGGGGCCAATGGAGTGAAATCATTTGGATCGTTACTGATCCTAGTCAATCGACGACTATTTACCACACTCTCTTTTTCACCGGACCTTTCTTTCACATGTCCTGATTGATAATATTATATATGATATAATTGCCACGGTCCTGGCCAGATTAAAATAGAAAATGTCTGATGAATAAAGTTTGTTATTGTGAAAGTCATGTCAGGTTGGCTCAAAGTGTTTAATGGACTCTCTCTCTCTCTCTCTCTCTCTCTCTCTCTCTCTCTCTCTCTCTCTCTCTCTCTCTCTCTCTCTCTCTCTCTCTCTCCCTCTCTCTGTCTCTCTCTCTCTCTTTCTCTCTCTCTTGTATAAATAATTAGCATCTAAATCAACTGACTGACAAGTTGAACTACGTCCGATTATAAATGAAAAAATTCAAAACTGTTACAGGAAAACCGTTATTCTTATTCAGTTACCTTTAGGAATTTCAACATGATCCCCCCCCCCCCCCCTCTCTCTCTTTCTCTTTCTTTCTTTTCATAAAACTGAATTTTTCTCTGATAAAGGTTGTGGAATTTTACAATAATTAAGACTGTTTTACAATTTGACCTTTTGAACTTTAATGAACCACGGGTTAGATGTACATTACGCTTGGCTGACTTACAGATGACTTACAATGGCATACTACATATTTGGCATTCTAAATTATTACCCTAATAATTGACTTATTAGATGATTTGCGGGATTATATGCTTTCTTGAACATTTAAATGTCCTTTCAAAAATACTTCTGGAAACCAGCTTGAAATGTGACTGCTATCCTTACAAATTTTAACTATTGTAATGCATTTTTTGACTACGTTTTAATGATTTCAGGCCTATTGTCAATTGCTTCTGGCTTATGTTTAACATTTGAACCAATGTACTTATTATATTTGCAAATTCAAACACTTTTCTTTTTGAAATACTCTTAGTTTATCTCCTTTAAAACAACATCATGTCTTTTACTACATGCCTACAACACATCAAATTATATAATCATGTTGTTTGGATTCTTATTGATGCTCATTTTAGGCCTAGAGGGCTTTTCTGATGGATTGATGTTGGTGTTGGTGTCGCTTTGTGGACTTATATGGATGATGATCATTGTTGAGATGGTGGTTGCAAGTAGTACCTTTTTAAATACTGAGTTTTATTGACATTTTCAAGTTAAGAACCTCCGCTTACCAATTATCTGATGTGCTGCAAGTTTTGGTCCCTTTTCATAAATTGTATGGTCCTGTATATGCATGAATGATGCAACTGTTCAAGCCAATTTACTGAAATAGGCCTATAATTTCAAACAAACTTTTTGCATTCTGTCATATTAAAACTAGATATGGCTTTTTCGACCCTATGGACCTTTGCACTTACGTTTTGGTCTCTTTTGGGTAAATACGAACTATAAATTTATGTGTTTCAGGAATACATACCAAGGGACATTGCCTTTGGTCGGAATTGACTTGGGTTTGTTTCATCAGGACTACGGTTTGGATATGGTAATGACACTGTCTAATTTTAACAATGCATATTTGTTAATGGAGTGAAGGACATTCAAAAGCTGTAAAATTCCCGACAATATTATAAGCACATAATCACGAAGACAGATCTTCTAGTGGGTCTGGATTTTTTTTCATTTATTGAATTTCAGTCAATTTGATATATTTTTAGGTAGAAGCCAAATGACGCACTGTGCAAATACATCATAATCCGACTAAAGGGAACACGTAAACTATCAAAACATCAGGTACATGAGTCCAGTAGCTGTACCTTTTTGCAGTTTTAATGCATATTGGAGCGCTGAGCGCTCTTTAAGGTTGAGTATTCATTAAAGTACTGCTCAAAAGCAGAGACCACAAGGAGAAAAATAGCAATATTCCTTGAGCGTTATTCCGGAAACGAACTGCCACATTTCGAGGCATATGGAGGAAATGACTGTAGGGGCTGTTCAGGTCATTCTGCATGAGCCACTGATGCAGCTCACACAGTAAATTGCCTAAACAGCCCCATCAGTCCTTTCACCTATGTGAATCGAAATGTCGGCGTTCAATACTTTCTTTTACATTTATCTGAATATAATTGAGTTTTAAATCTGAAAAAAAAGTTAAAATCTTATCAAATTTACTCACAACAACTTCGTTGTAGCATGAGTAAACATGTAAGAGAGAACATCCACAACAAATTATGACGTCTAACAGTAATCAAAAACACAAACACATAAAATATAGTTCTTCAGAGAAATATTTTATCCATGGTTTGGGCAGGGAGTTCTAGCCTGTAAATGTAATGTTTTGTTCCAAATCATGATTATGTTGTTGTTTATATTCTCTTGGCATCCATGACACGTTGACAAAAGCAGTGCAGCATCAATCAATATATCAGTGTCCAATGTGATCTGCCTTTGCAATTTATGACCTTGCATTCATGACGGAATGGCGTGGAGGAAAGTCCCATCTCTTTAATGTGAAACTTTGGATCGAATGTAAATATAAGAAAATATGAACACCGAGTTTTGTTCAAGCTACACATGAGGACAAAACTTGGTTGTCCCATACCCATGGAAATTGCTGCCAAGTTAAAAGAAAACCTGCTCAAAGTATTTCTTTTTTTTGGGGGGGGCAACCAGTTATGTCTAAGCAAGTAAATATCATGCCCCCCTCCTGCATGTATTAAACATTACGGCAATACATTAGGAGGACTGCGAGAGTGGCCTGTGCTAAATTGAGTTAAGAAGACATACTCACAGCAAATTTGCACAGGGTACGGTAAACACTATGTTAAAGAAAACAGCCCAGATACAAGCATTTACAACAGTATTGCTACCCTACTCTGCAGTACAGTACTTCTCTTGTTGACAACATTGGTATGTTAAAACAACACAAGAAAAAGCAATTCAAATTAGCAGAGTGAGCAGAATTACACCTATATGCACTTCAAAACCAAAATCATCACTTACGGGAAAGATTATAAGAGACCTGACAGGCCAGTCATAGTTTGGCTCTCCTTACCGTTCAGCCAGCTTTTTCAGCTATTTTTCCAAATAAAATATATTTCTTCTCATAGGTGACATAGTTCAACACTAAAAGCAAATATGCTACTGTATGTTTTACAAAATAGAGCACAATATATTCTATACAGAAAAAAAAAAACATTTGTAGTCCCAGGATATGAAGTTTTTTTTTTTTTTTTTGTTGTTTTTCTGACATCCATGTTTCAATGTTTATGCCACTTAATTCTGAATCAAATTTCCTAACTTTGTATTCAAACTTCAAAGATTCCAGAGTATGAAGTCACTGCAGTTTATTTAATCTGACAGATTGGTTTTCAAGACACACAATGCACAAAGGCAACAGCCCAACCAGCCACATAGTTTCAGATCCTTTTTCTGATTTCAAAAATGTATTTGCATGTATCACATGCAATAGCAGAAATCAAGGTTAGCTCTAAATTCGACTAAAGATGCTGCTACCCATCCTGTTCGTGGTTCACTGGCCTGAGCTTTCCATAACCATTCGTTTTCTACATAGCTTAATATGGGGAATTAACGTTTAAAAGTTTATTCTCTTTATGTTGTCGAAGAAGCATTGAAATTTAATTTAATCACACGAGGATGCAATTTCAAGATGGCAATTTATCCTACGAGTAGATTATCCAATTGCACTCACAAAAAACTTCCTCATTTGCAGGGTAAAACTTGCATCACATTTTAATTCACTGCAATGTAATAAGCTTTGCTGACCCATTTTTACACCTGATCTCGAATGGTATGCATTGGCAGGTGTCACAAACATGCACCACGAGGATAAAAGGCTGCGTGGCATGAAATTAAACCAACCCAGATCAAGCCTATTCCAAATAACCATTAATTGTTTATGTAGAGTGGCTGAGTTTGGACTGTTTTATATTACAAAATGAGTAAGGGATGCGATTAAAATTCGTTCGTTTCCTTTTTTACTTTTTTCACATTTGTATTCAGATAACAACAGGTTATACTGAATTCCTAAGTAACCAGCTCCCCCGCCCCCCGGGGGGCGGGGGGGGGGGGTCGCACAGAGGCTTTATATACGCGTTTTACTTGTGTCTTGGCATCATAGAAATTGGTTTTTATATGCATAATATTTACATACATTCCTTTTTTATGACTTTTTTTTCATAAAAATATGCCGGTAATACTTTTTTGTGTGCGTATGAGTATATGCGTAATGCTATCATGCATTCCTTAATTGCCAAACATGTCCTTCTCAGCAGAACATTGTGTACGTATTTATTTAAACATATTTATTCCTTCTTGAAAATTAGTACAATAGGGAAGAAAGGGGCAAGCCCTTTACAAATGCTGCTTTTTGCAAGAAGGCAGAGATACAGGGCAGACGAATCAATACAAGGCAAAGTGTGACGATTCCTGCAGGAACTCTTATGAGAATTAAGATAATCTTTTGACTTTGACACATATTTATACAACGTTGTAAGCAGTCTCACAGGATGGTTAACTTTACATCGCATCACACTCTATCCTTACGTATACTGAGAAAACAGTTACAGAAAAGAATATGATTTTTGTAATAGTTATACGAATATGTAAGTACGCTGGCCAATAATAATGACATTTTAACACCGGTTGTTGAATAATAAAAAATACATGTTTAAAATGGAAGTTCCTAACCGTAATGTGCACCTAGTGTCGGGTGTGTTACATTAAAGCAGAGCATATGGGGGCTGTGCCGTCCTGTGAAAACGAAACGTGGCCTGTATCTGTGCACCTGTTCAATTCACATAGAGTCTGGTGTGCGCCCTGTCAACTTAATTGAATAAAACAGCATTTTATGATTGCTAATGTATACATGCCTTGTGATACTTTATCAATAACTAAGTAAGTTCACGAATTCCAATATACATTGGAGCAAAATATTGGCTAAATGTGAAGAAAATAGCATCATCAATGATATACTCGGTGGCGACTTTAACACAGATTTCTCAAAGCTTAAAACCTTAAACATGCAAGCACAAGATCTTTTATGCCAAAGTTAAGAGCTGAAATGTCCTTTATTTCATGAAATTTATAATACTGACTTTACCTATGAGCGTAAAGCCAACGGTGAGAGATCGACAATTGACCACATCTTATTAACAGACAGCCTGTATAATCACGTGGCAGAATATCATGCATTACACGATGGCTGAAACATGTCCGATCACTCAGCCGTAAAGCTTTCTTTGGAAGATGCTATTTCATATTACACCGACAAATCGGATGTCTGTATTTCACATACGTCATGGCAGTTGGCACCAGAGAAAAAAATTGATGCTTACGAAAGTCCTGTGAGTAATGCTTTAAATGACATTCATGTACCATGGGAGGCTATCCACTGCTCTAATGTTTTGTGTGATGAACATTCGAAAATATTCAGGCATATCATGACAGCATTGTTAACGAATTCATCGAGGCATGGCACAAACACATTCCGCACTCTTCTGGCCATAAAGCCAAGGTTGTTCCTTGACGGAAGAAACATGTAGAATTATTAAAATAACAACCCTCTTTTGGCATTTCTTATGGAAATCAAACAGTCGCTCATGAGAAGCAATCAAAGCTGAATTTCAACGAAACACTCATGCGAGATATCATTGAGCAATTCGCTATGTCAAAACCAACAGCAAAAAGTTGAGAATCCAGTATCCTGCAGAGTGTTAAACGAAAAACAACGAGGTGAATTTTGCAGAAACGTCAAGACAAGTCATAATAGTCTTCATCTAATATGTGGCGATGATGATATCGCAGTACGATTGCACATACGTTTTCTTAAATTTTTATAGTTTACAACATTGCAGGAACACAACAGAATGCTCCTTGGCTAAACTGGTAATATGAGGTAGGCGTTCATCCGTATGAAACTCGCTGAATTGTATCTTATCTAAATATGTTATATCAAAACAGAATTTCCATTCCTATGTATTACTAGAATTACTAATTATGTCATGCAATATTCACCAGGAGCCCAATGATTTGACCTCAACTGCCAATATGATTAGAGAGGTGTGTGCGATTGAGGATGGGAATCTGCAATCAAAAATGAGTAAAACTGAATCTTGTGATATATTTGATTACTTTCGTGCCAACTGAACCTCTGAGTGACTTATTAACTGTTGTGTTTATTTATTTTTTTTATTTATTTTTTTTTTTTGACTTGTGATTAGTGTTATCACTTTTACTTTTTTCAGGATGTGCGATATTTGTACGAAATAAAAATTTACTACTACTACAACTACTACTACTACTACTACTACTACTACTAATAATAATAATAATAAAGATGACGATGATGATGATGATGATGATAGTACTAATAATAAAATCAGTTTTAATTGACTGTAGTCATGCAAATAGTTTAATAATACAACATATGGAACCAATAAATATTCATGGGATGATATTTAGAGTCTGGTTATTCATGTAAAGGATCTTTGAAGCCGATGTTTGTGAGTTCATGTGTATCCTTAATGCGAAGCGCCCCTGCATATCGAAACAGCATAAATGATGTATACAACCCCATTATCATTGAGCACGTAGTTATCGTTTAATCACAAAATTTAGAGTCAAAGTTCGCTCTGTATTTAAGAATCTTATGTTCAACAAGGCTTAATTATTCATTTTGATGTTACTACGGGGTGTATATAACTTATATCACCTTGATTTGCAGGACGAGTCATCTTACTATTTTTAGTGGGATACTGGTATGTGCTCTCACGAAATGAAATTTTTCAAATTATAAATATCAAATAAAAACTCAACAGAAGCTGTGTTTCTGTGCTCACTTACTGAATATATAAAGCACTCGGTGCAGTTCTTGGCTTTAACAAAATCGGTGACACCCATATTATCATTTCAAAGAAAATACTACCAGAGTAATTTTTAGGTGCACTATAAAATCTTGTAGGAAGTTCCAATATGCTTTAATGTGGCTATGCACACTAGGGTAACGGTGGTATAAAAGGGATGTTTGTTTTGCTGGTATACAGTGAGTGGCATAACTTTATATTCCTTCCAGTACTAATGCAAGGCTATGTGGCATAAGAGTGTATTAATTTCTTCAAGTTAAACATGGGTTTCTTTGTCCACTGTCCAATAATTTCTTTGTAATTCCACTTCGTGCATGTTTTAAAGTAGATGTCACGAACAGAGAAAGTTTGATACTTACTACTTTAAAAGAGTTCAGGTATCTTTGTCTTTCTCAACAACCTTTGTTATTATGTATCCCATCATAACTTGGTAAAGGTAATTAATTTTTGGTGTCCAAACAGCATTATCCAAGCACCACTTGTAAGACATTGGCAATATAGCATCAGTTGGTGAGGGCAATTAAGATGAAAATGTCTATACCTCATCTTACATACGACTCAAAATATTCTGTATTGATATATGATTTATTATAAGGCGTACCTTTTTCCACTTGACATAGCTTTGTATTAATGCTGTATTATTATTGTAGCTTCATACGTGATAATATGTCTTAACCAAGAGATTCTAATAACTGGCATGGCATATTATTCCAAGGTCGGTGTGCCTAAAGGGATACAACTGTCCAATAATATCGCTTTTAAAAGGAAACATTAGACCGCTATTGTACGTGTTTAAAAAGTAGGCGTCCATACAAAATTCGCCATCAAGGCTTTTCCAGCCTGCATGACAAGCAGTGACGTTATGCGAAGATAAATATTATTACTACTTCTTGGCCCCACTTGTATAATATCACCGTCACTTTAACATAAGACAATTCAAAAAAGTCAAGGAACACCTTTTTTGGTCCAAAATGGTGAGTTTACAGCGTGGTGATGCAAATTAAGTTACCTGGCGGTTGTGTCCCTTTAAGAACATAATGTTTACAGTCATGGTACATATTTCAACACGTTTTAGGAGTTTAAATGTTGCATCCAGATAGATATATGTGCATGTTAGTTAATACAAGTGTACACTAGGTGGGGAAAGCAAACCAGGAGCCCATGGTCATCCATATATAATACCCAGAACCGAGTTTACGCACGGTATTCTCTTTTGTGTGCCTAAATGTATGATGTCAAAAGGATCAAAATGGATAAAAACATAGCTTGAGTGAAACACTAACTGCTCGTAATGGTTCCTGCGTTTGATTTGCATCAGATACCACTGTTAATACTTCACAAAAACATTGGATTTCATCTTGTTTCTCAAAGTCATAATGTTGTGACAGGCTAAAGATATAAGGAGACATATAATTATATGTATTGTGTATGAATTGTAGTGATGCTTAATGACCGGAACACCAGAAATGGCAGCGGGGTAGCATATAAAAACATTCTGCTTCACAATTTCCCACGTTGCCAAGACTGGGAGGACCTGTCCTTTATTATACAAAGGCACACATAAACTCTTGCATGGACGTATGTTTCTATGCATTCTCGAGCAATAAAGTGCATGTAGAGTTTCACAAACTTTCCCCACTGCTACCAAGGCTGAAAGAGCCTGTTTGACAGTACATGTAACAATTCATCACAAACATTGATTTTCTATCTTTGACCTGCCAGCTAATGCAATTCTGACATATCGCTTTGCACATGCATATTTTAACCTGTATAGGTCCAACCCTTCAAAGAATAGCACGATCGCTGAAGCCATCTAGATATACAATGGAGTTTTTGAGAATTTAAATATCTTTTGCAATCCTTCTATGTAGTTTGATACAAACTCTGAAGCAGGATCTGATAATTGCTTTTTCTAAGAGACTGTCTTTCACTATTAAGATACTAAAGTATTTATAGAAAATTGTGATCAAAATACTTGACCACTGATATCCTGTTACAGTGTTGTCTAATACAACTATCAGTATTCTGTAAGTCCTATGTGCAAATTCGTACATTCCTAGTGTAGGTTGCTGTTGGAAGTTGCACAAGTTGTTGTATTGAAGACATTATAATCTAACTAATGACGACAAGTTCATGTGAGCAAGATGACCAGATGTATTGGCTAATACTTAGCCGTCACTAAAATTCCCCCCCCCAAAAAAAAAAATAGAAAAACAAAACAAAAGCACTAAAAGCTAACATTAAAATTGCATAAGGATACAGGTGTATCAGAATATAACAATTTCTCTGTGCGCACATTTTAGCATCAATTGGCTTGTAGTATAACAAAATACGTATGCAAAAATTGCAACATTCTGGGTAACATTGTATACACTAATACTTCCATTAAGTGCATTCAAGCAAAAATGTAACTAAGAAGGGGAGTCGAATCCATTATAGCATGATGTATCTCAAACAAGTATCAGTATGCATGTACTATATGCAGGCTTAAAAAGTACATCCACATTAAGACTTGTGTGTCACACAAGGCAGATAACTTCTGTGGCAAGTACATGTAATCGCTGCTTACAAAACGCATACATGTAGACAGGGTCAGGTATACACCAAAACAGATGAGGCACTTACATGTACTTATCACTTCACCACATGGTCCATACACCATGTTTCCCATACACTACACATTAAAAAATGGATGTCTTAGGTAAAAAATGTCAGACAGGGTCAGGTATACACCAATATAGATGAGGCACTTACATATTCCTATCACTTCACCAGATGGTGTGTACACCATGTTTCTCAAACACTACACATTACAAATAGTAGTCCTAGGTAAAAAATATCAACTGCACAAATGTGAAGACTGAAAACGTTTTAAAAACTTTTATGTAGAATAAACGTACTGACAGCTTTTTGTCCCTAAATCTATAAAGTCGAACCATGTCTAACAATAAATTGAAGAACAAAATTACTGGGAAGCCATTAGGCCAGAAAAAGTATTACACAGCAACGGAACTATCCATATAGAGTATATAATTATCCTGAAGTCAAGCTCAAAATTATCTCTCCTTGTACATGCCATGGGATTATTGTATAGGGCTGATGAAATGAAATACGTTTCAAAAAAGGCAATATTTCCTTGTACATTTTATGGGGTCATATTTGTAGGATGTTGAAATATGTTTAAAAAGAGTAACTCCATTATCAACAAAAAGGGCTTGTCTCTGCAGATTTCCACCATGTACATAAAGAATGAACATGTTAGCTGGGCTGTCCACTGCGCACCACAAAAAATTGCCAATACCTGTTGCAGCGTCTACCACACCTGTCTGAGACCTTTCAAAGTGACCTTGGATTTCATCAACTTTGAGCTATCCCAGGGGCAGATATCTTGTGACCAATGTCTCCGATTTGGAGTCCTTAATTCTTAAAAAGGAGCCCCACCGGTTGAAATTGCCGAGAATCATTCTTACTTCCGATGGGTTTCTCTTTCCAGATGATATGATGTTCACATTGAAAGCTACCCCCTGCAGTATGTGCTACGACTATGATATGATCGATCCATGTAAACGAAAAAATTGTCTTAAACAGGATCATGCTTTGAACTGAGCAATTGGGCTGCCACGAGTGACAGTAAGCCTATTTAGCCAATTACCAATCAAGATACTCAGTAATAGCTCCTCGAAATTACAATCACGGAGGCATGAGCTATACCCAAACGATGTCAGCTGGAGACACCCTTATGAGTGAGAGTTACAAAAGTTGAGCAAATATAATAAAACATAAGCATTAATAGCCCAGCCCCTCCTCAAAATATTTTACTTTATTTATTCTCTAACTTGTGTACAACATAAGCTTAAGGAAGGATAAAAACTTCTCCTCAATATTTTATATATCTAGATCAATCAGACATATCCCTTGGCATTTTATTCTTCTACTCTGTATACACCATAGATCTATTTTATAACACAGACAATGTAGAACAAAGGAAGTTATGCTTTATTGTACAACACAGGTAAGCAAACAAAGTCTGTGACTCAGGATCAGAAGCATGTCAATAAGGCAGCAGCATTCAAGCTGAACAGAATAGCCAATGTATAGGATATCAAATAATGTGTGCAATGCACAATTGTCACCTATGAACAAGCGTCAATAGAAATTGTTACATAATATTTGTTGACACACCGCACTCTCTCATGCTATGGATCAACTTTCTGGCGAGCCTATGGAGTACCTTGTCCCACCACTTCAAAAAATAGTGACTTAAATTGTCGGTCTTCAATAGCTGACACACAACCCAACTTTTGGTACATATTATATTGTGCTGGCTACACTGGTACTCAATGGGATTACAAGATCTTGTTTGTCATTTTAGAGCCCCCACACGTTCGCTGACTAAAAGGTTCTTAGCTTCAGCAGCATGCTGCCATGCTACCTTGCATTGTCCTGCATCGGCAAGAAATTCTCGCCAATGGCAGCAGCATGTGAACAACATTAGGCTCGTGGATCTATGAGATAATTTCTAGCATACATGTTTCCATTCATAAGGACAAGGTCTGCCTTCTTTTTGCTGAGATGTTCTAGGAGGTCATGATGCTGCCTTATCTATAGGCAACTTTGGGCTGTACACGGCATGCGTCATGTCTCTCCTTTGGCCCTCTCCAGGCATGACATTGCCCCCTCATCCATACGCACCCAGTAAGTGTTATTTCTAGTCATCGGTTAAAAAACACCCACCCCCCATCCAGCCTCTGTTGTACGGACGTACTCTCTCTCTCTCTCTCTCTCTCTCTCTCTCTCTCTCTCTCTCTCTCTCTCTCTCTCTCTCTCTCTCTCTCTCTCTCTCTCTCTCTCTCTTATCAGGAATATAATATTTGGCCCCTTTACATCCTAGGCATAGATGACCTAGTGTCCAGTTGGTGTAACCAGCTAAAACATTTATAGCATAGCTTATTTAATTATGGGTATGCGTCAGGTTAGCAGTTAACAAGTTGTTACACATAATCTTTGACTCACATATAAAGTGAAATAAAGTGTACATTTTCTAAAAGCGAGCGATCAGAAGATTATGTTAATAACAATTTTATAATCTTAGCTAGTGGCAAAGTTTAAATAACAATTCCACATAGACCATCATAATTTACCGCAACTGTTGATTCAACTCATTCAATTTTGAAGATATGAACCTGAAATTGTGAAGGTAACTGAAGTTTATGCAGCCAATCAAAATGATAGTGTCTCAGGATTTTTTTTTTTTTAATTTGGGGCTGTTTTGGCATCGGAATCAATTATAAGATATTCCCCTTTGATGTGCTTGCATTGTAACTTCAAACATCTGTATCCCAGTACAACAACAAATACTATTTTCCGGGACAGTTCTTTTCTCCTGCAATGTATTTTATAGTTTGCCATAAATTTGACGTGTAAATGCATGAAAATATACAGGCGGAATCTAAAATTTTAATGAAGAATGACGACCATTTATCTACACTTTATAATTGCTACGTAAACACTACTTGCATGAAACATTACCAAAGTTTCGCAGCATGTATCTTTTGTTTGTATGTTTTCTAAAATGTATATTCATGGGACTTTTTAAGCAAATGTACTGTCAGAAGGCAATAAGTCGGTGCCGGGATCACTCATAACCTAAATCAGGTCCTTAGGTAGAAGATGGAACCGACGTGTAGATACATGGGTCATATTTTAATGCAAGATGTTTTTGTATATAGGATATCTTCAGTGCGCAGTTTTATACTTTCGAATTGCGTCTACACAACCATTACATTGCAGGCTGATATGCAGATACCGCCGTAGGACAAGCTAGCGAAATACCCATGGATACAAGGGCTTACTTTTGAAATTCTCCCTACAGGGACAAGCGTGACCAGCAGGCAGCTAGTGACGTTGGGTAACTGTGCGGCTGGGCATGCGCACAATCGTCAGGGGAGCCGTGTAAATATGTTTAATTAACCGGCTTTTAACAATCGAGACACTTACTACATAAGCATTGTTACACACCTTTTATCAAAAAACTGGAATCTAAATAAACCAAGGTGAGCTTTACCCATTTTCGAGAAGAGATCCAGGCGAAGTTACTTTTTTTTTATTTTCCCTTTACCACTAAAACCCGTGGGGTTTTTTTTGGGGGGGGGGCGGGTGGTTTGTCTCTTTTTTGGGGGGGGGTTGTTTTTTTGTTTTTTGGGTTTTTGTTTTTTATTATGCACGAAACGTTTATGAACGTGACGTAACTGAATGTCTGTATTCCTCCCTGGAGTTGTGCGTATATACTTGCCAGTATGATTCCCTATTCACCTTGGAAGACGTAAGACAGTTTCGTTAAAAAAAATGTTTAAAAAATTAATTGAAAACGCCGAAAAAGTACAAGAATCGACCTCCATCTAAATAAGCGTGTGTGTCAATCCATGTAAAGTGTAAAAACCTGGAATATTATGCGAATTACTACCATGTGAACTTACACATCCCACACAGTCACTGGACACTGGGTATTGTACTTATGAGAACCAGTTTAAGATATAACGCAGTGGATGCAATATCAATACTTTGTGGCTTCCGTCATTTATCAGATTTGAAAGTACAAGTGAGATACATCTGAAGAATTGAATAATTGCCACCTGCAAACACATATTCAGCCCTTGAAATACACAGAAATATATAGCTAAAATATATCATCCCAAAATGATAATTATTCCATTTCAACTGGAATATTTTGATCAATCATGTAAAACACTTATTAATTTAGCTGGCAGTTGTAAGGGAATATATATTCTTACCTTTTCACTTGTATACAGAAACCACGTGTTGCACTCTACTCGTTGTCTAGAGTTGCCCATAATGAATATTTCACATTGAGACAGCTGTATTCCACGAGGCGATTGCCGAATGGGCTACAGGCTTTTACATGTGGAATATTGAAGGGTCCTCCCCCTAAGCTGTTGAATAACCAATAATACCCCATCGATTATTTAGTTTAAGAGTTCAAGAAGATAAGCATACGGCTACAAATATGATTTTCAGATAGGCAAAAAGATTTCAAAATGGGATAAATGACTTGTCGATTAGACGCCAGATAAAGTTTGAAATCCCTCCAGCATCCGCAAGAAATTCATATATATCGCACTATAATTAAGTTTTTTTCCCATCACCAACCAGACGATCTGGATCGCAATATTGATAAAACCAGTAAATTGGTTCCGTCATTGCTGGATATCTGATGCATACGCAAAACTATGTTCGGGAATACATCGCATGCATACGTCAAACTATGGTCGCCAATATATTGTAAAAAATCCGTTTCTACATAAACTATGACTGTGTGAACAAGCACAGCTGCAGCGTGCTAATATAAGAACCCAATATTATAGTTCATAAGCAATTTGTTTTCTTTATTACACTTAATACTTGAACCGAATGTACGAACTGAACCTAAAACGTCGACAAAAACGAACATTAAATATTGTCTCTGTACGGCTGCGGTAGCATTACCTAATGGTAGTACGGCACATAAAATAAAGGTAAATAATCGAGCACTGACAGTAAAGAAAATTAAAGTTATGTCGTAGCTGTTTTTATTACCTGCCTCAAATACTGTATAACTGGGTATCCTGTGTATTGTACGCGATAGCACGGTACTCTCGTTATGTTAAACTTGCTACCACTTTCCTCGTTTTGTATGCGTCGTTCGATAAGACAGTCGGCTTTGCAAATCTGCAATTTTTTGTAAGTCTACGTCAACATCGATTTGAAGAACTTCTATTATGTCCCAACAAAAGATTATATACTT
The DNA here is from genome assembly GCA_964020975.1 of Hermodice carunculata. Taxonomy (NCBI): domain Eukaryota; kingdom Metazoa; phylum Annelida; class Polychaeta; order Eunicida; family Amphinomidae; genus Hermodice; species Hermodice carunculata. The sequence continues at coordinate 8,238,441 of OZ026619.1, forward strand.
TTGATACTCATTTCTATTTTTTCACTTGCCCGAACACTCTTTGATAATGCGTCATCGGATAGCTGTGTATTTTGTTCCCGTAGTTTGTCGTTCTCACAAAAACAGGTGAGCCAAAATGTCTTCAGACTCTTGCGGAAAATTGGCATGGAGCTGAAATATATAAAAGGGTTGATAAAGGAGTTCATTTGCGTCAGGAATACCCCTATCGTCTGGATAGGACTATTCATTGAGTAATCAAGCACACCAGTGGTGTACCCAAGCATGTAACATGTGCTTTCAGACCCAATAAAAACAATGAAAATCGCCGTTATTAGCAATGCAGTTCTGACCAGTTGGGCCACTGCTCTGTTAAACGTCCCTCCGTGTCTGTTCATTGTCGTACGTTGCTTCCGAAGTGTCGTAAATATAATTACATAAAGGCACACGAGAATGCCAGCAGGAACGAAGAATCCCACCAAATACCATATGATACCAAACGCAAAGTAAAACTTCTTCGTTACCTGGCCATTGAATGCTAATTCACTTTTACAGGTGTTATTTCTCATACGTGCCTGGAAATATGAAGGTGCATTAAAAATAATGCTACCTAAGTACATAAGAGCTAAAGCTACGTAAATTTGTCTGTTTGCCATCCTTATATACGCGAATGGCTTGCACACTGCTAAGTAACGGTCTACCGCTATGAGAACTAGATTGTAAATGGACAATAAAATTAATCCCCAATAAAAGCCTTGACTCTGCCAAAAGTGGCATACAATGTAATCAAGGACATAATACCCAGTGTGCAGTGATGATGGTTGAACAAGTAGAATAAATGCGATTCCACATACAAGTGAATCCACCAGGCTCTGATGGCGCAGTAAAATCGTGATCATTTTGGAGAATCCAGCCTTACTTTTACCAAATATAACAATCGAGAATGCATTAAAAAAGAATCCAATTGATGTGACTATTATTTGCACTTTTCTGATATCTCTGATCCAAGTTGGAACACCAACAGTAACAATCAATAATGGGCCTTTTAGTATTCCATTTCTTGAACTGGTGTTCAGTTTTGCTGTGTGAGTGGTCACCACCATTGGTAATTTCGCTCGTATTTCATCGCGCAGAAGCGACGTTGTTATTCCGTCCTTTGTTTTCGTTTCTTTAGGTATCATCACAATGGAAGATGTCTTGGTTTCTATATGGTCAAACTGGGTTTTGTTTACGTGTGTCATTAATTTCGTGCTTAGTGTTTTCTCATCTGTTCCATTTAAGCTCTCCGCGGACGAAACTCTGCGGATCAGAACTAGGAACATTGCAATCCACCTTGCCTTATTCACCCACCTAAAAACATGCCAACCAGTTAAACAGAATATCTACAATTCACATGATTGTTTTAGTATCCTAAAAGGTTGTGCAAATACTATCCCGACTACATCACCGGTCGGCTAAGGTATAAATAAGATCATTTCTTTGGTGCATTATTGATAACTACTGTGATAAGGAGAGTTAATGATACAGGTTGAGGGTCTCTTAGTTCCCTTGACAAATTTGGTACAAAATCTTGAGACAGTGTGCAGTCAGATTCTGATCATTATATGTTTTGTAAGTTTAACAGTGATACGACTGCTCCATTCTATATTCAATACAACGAATAGAATACAAATTTATTATTCCATTTTATAAACAGATGTCACCTGCATGTACACGTCAATTCTAATGAAGCATCAAGTTTGTTTATTGTAAGCATAAAATGTACATTTTTTCAATTAGAGAGTGCCTTTCTCTATTGTTGTATATTTCTAAAATATACACTCACTGAGCTGGAAATTCCAATTTTTAACTTTTATATTGATCAACACAGACCATTACTAAATACAATGAAAATGTATTTTTACACCTCAGTAATGAGACCACTATACCAGATATTACCAGTTATTTAGATAGCCGATAGCCTACATTTTTTTCTGTCAAAGTATTGGCAAAAAGGTTCAGAGTTATGATCGCCATCAAATATCGCCCACATATATGTGAAACAATGGATGATCTTAGCAGGATTCCAATTCTATATTCGAAGAAAACTATTCAGTCTACTTGCATGTTTACATCAAACTATTCAGGGTAGAGAGACGGAGAGAGTAGAAATGCTTTTGTTCAAGTCGAACATTATATATCTTTTTAAATAGATGAACAGAAAATACAAAATGTATGTACATACATATCAATTTACACCTTTGGTGGCCTTGTCCAATATTCTACAAGATTCTTCAGCACTCACCAGTTGAAGAGAGAATCTATTAAAATATAAAAAACCTTCAGCACTCACCAGTTGAAGAGAGAATCTATTAAAATATAAAAAACCCGCCGATGGAAGAGTAAGTATCACTGAATAAATCATAAAACTTCTGAGAAATATATTATAACGGATGAACTTCATTTGTGCGGTTACCATACCGTGATCTATGAAACATACTACTCGCAAGCAAACATGTAATACCTTGCAGAATAACTACAAAGTTTCACTGCTTTAAGTTGAGCACACTCAAAATGCAAGACACAATGATGACCATGAACCTGTCTATTATAAATTTTCGTTAATAGTTTGCTCTTCGCAATGTTATAGAAGTGTCAACTTTAGAACTGGAGAACAATCAGAGGAAAAGTGTTCCTCTTTGAACAGTGCATGTAAGAAATGCTTTGTCAATAGTCAATATATGGCTTCCGTGAATTTCTACTCGACTTCTCTTTGCTGGGTGGGGACGAGCCAGGATCCTGTGAGAACGTGCGATTTAGGGTAGGAAGAAATAAACATTTTGACATCAACACTTCTAAGCGTCGTATGAACAAGCCCCACGTACGTGCGCATAGAATGCGTGAAGGCGTTGTACATATTGCGCTTCCATTTACTGATGTCTAAATTGCCCTTAATAAAATTGCACTTTCATAATGCACTATATTGTTTTGGTCAAAGTTACACCATGTGTTCACCATCTTTTTGTCTCTCCACGTAAAAGACTTAGAATTATATGATGTTGACTTAATAAAATTACTGGCCCAGGCTAGCTGTGCATGTTACTCTTCTAACCTTAATGGTTATTACACAGCGCGGAAATGGTGCCAATGAGTTTGTCAAAGGTTGTCGATGTGTCTAACCCGCTCCAACGAGCCTACCCGTGAAAACGTTTATACTTCTTGAAGGGAACAAATAATAGTGAACAACTGGGAAAGATTCACGTTTGAGATTTTACCTTTCTCTCCAGAATTCCCCCCGTATTGAGAGCTCTAACAAATGAGCATGTTTTGATATATATATATATGATATATATATATATATATATATATATATATATATATATATATATATATATATATATATATATAGATGGATAGAGCTGGGCGTCCCGCTGGTGGGGTTATACGCAGTTACATGCGGTTTCATACGCCGTCTCACACTTCAATTTTATTCTCTTAGCCCCCTCAAGCACAGTTGGACTTTCTTATGCGTCTGAGGTGTGCGTTTTGATGCATATTCTGAAATCCGCACGTAAACTTGTGAACATTTTCAAAACTTTTTGCCAATTCGCATGGAAATATTAATACCTTACGCTTACATGCGGTTACGTGCAGTTTTATGCGGTTTCACGCTTTATTAAGCATTCATACGCGTTTTTACGATGCGTTGATATGCGGGAAAAAAGTACCCTTATGACCGCACCTCAAACCGCGAAACTACGTCAAAGTGTGACGCAGGCTTTAGGATCGTTTTCCACAGCGTCCACTCCATTGTGCCTCGTTCCAATACGCCAATGGTTGCGCTTGCGGTTTAGATGAAGGACACGTATTCTTCTATACAGCTAAAGTTTCAATTTGGATTATCAAAAATGCATATCTTAGGCATGGTGTCGTGCGAGGAAGTGTCATTAGCCTTGTATCTTAATGACCTGCCAAATATGTATGCATGTCAATGCTGCCCAGCGGTTTTGTCAAGAAAAATTTTAAAATTCAATTGCTTAATGTAAACCGAAGATGTAGTTGGGGGGATGGTTTTTTTTTTTTTTTTTTTTTTTTTTTTTTTTTTTTTTTTTTTTGGTTTTTTTTTTTTTTTTTTTTTTGTTTTTGGTTTTTGTTTTTTGTTTTTTTGTTTTGTTTTGGTTTTTTTTTGTTTTTTTTTTTGTTTTGTTTTTTTTTTTTTTTTTGCTTTTTTTTTTTTTTTTTGTTTTCGTTTTGTTTTTGTTTTTGTTTGTTTGCTTATTTTGATCGTGTTTTTTGGTTAGAAGAAACAACTCTGGCTTGCAGATTTCTTTGAATAATCTTGAAGATTAATGCAAAAATTTTAATTTAAGTTTAAACGTTCAAAATGAATGAAATTGCATTTAATAAATAAGGAAAGGGATAGATATAAATGTTTATATACACAATTTTGGACTTGATATCGCAAATATATATATATATTAAGCTATTGAAATAACTAATGAAAACTTTACGACTGCTATAAAACAATTGTCTAATGAAGCCACCGAATCTATTGGAAGGTTGAAAAGAACATTGTTTGCTTCTTATTTTCCCATAAGCTCGTTGCTCCTGTATTTCCATATATATGTGAAGCTTTGATGCATGTGTTATCCCACCTTCGAAGTCTATCGCTTCTAGCGAAAAATGAGCCTACTTCCTAACTGAACTCTGTAGGTCTCTATAAGTTTTCTGAAATATGTTCTTGGTGTAAACAAAAAAAAAAAAACGTGCAATGTTGTTATTGTATAAGTGAAACAGGACTGTATCCATATTCTCTTCAAATAGTTCCTCGTGAATGTAAAAATTAATACCGTGTGAAAAACGCCGTAGCCGCTAGTCTTCTATAATATGTATATAATTATGTAATTGTGAGATGTCTCCGGGAAAATAACCTTGAATACCATCAATTCAGGAGACATTTTCGACAATTAGAGGTTCGTTATAAATATTTTATGGGGAAGAATTAGGTTGGCGAATATATATATATATATATATATATATATATATATATATATATATATATATATATATATATATGTGTGTGTGTGTGTGTGTCTGCGTGTCTGTGTGTGTGCAGAGAGAGATAGACAGACAGATGGACGGACAGACAGACAGACAGATGGACGGACAGATAGACAGACAGACAGGCAGATAGACAGATATATGTGTAAGCTCTGTATATATTGTGATTATGTTTTGAATTTTATTGTACAAATTGAGTTGTGTTATTCAGGCATAATACCTTACCATTGTAAATAGGTACAGCCAATAAAGATTTATTCACGTATACAGTGTCTGTCATTGCCCGGAATTATACGGAAGAAGCCTTTTTCACGTGTTTCCATTTCTGTGTATGCAAACGCTACAGTTCTACTCTTTAAGCAACCAAAATGCCACTTCGGGTATGAAATTCTTGTCCACTATCGATCCAGGTAAACTCCTCATGTTTGAACAGCAGTTAATTGCATGCGCTGACGAATGTTGCACGGTACCGATAATTTCATTAGGAGCAAGAACGCTTTGCCGACAAAATATTGGCGATACTTTCCCTTTCTCTCTTTTACAGAACATAGCAGGTTTCCGTGGAAAACACTTTTTTTATCTGGAATTTACCTTGCTTCAAGTTCACTAATTGAACTCTTCAAAATAAGTTTACAAGCATTTTGTGATAAGAGAAATAAATGAAATTTGAGACCCATAATTTGATGGAAAAAAAACGCCCTGATATCCCAGCACCACTATGCAGATAAGATGGTTTATCTTAGAAGTGGTCGTTTGTTTCCGTCTCGTCCTGCAGTGCTTCCGGCCCTGGTAGAGGCAAAACAAATGATGATGTCCTCATTAAATATAAACTGTTAATAAATGACAGAGCAACATTCATGTTGTAGGTCGAGTACAGTTGTCCAAGTACCACCTATTTTTCCTCACTTCCCTCTGATGACCTTCCTTTATTAGATGGATTCTGTATGGGTTTCAATGAGCCGGCATCACTTTTATCGTATTTTGCAAAGTTCAAACAGAAAGAAACATTCCAACGAACATATGTTTTTTTTTCTTCTTCCCCCTTATCCCTAAATTCAGGACTTTCCCCCACAGGTGTACCACTTCGCCCAGTGATTTTCTCACCTCCAATGCCCAGAGAAAGCCCCTATGCTGGGGCAAGACTATTTGATTGTGTAGCTTTAACATAGGCACTTGCCACAGAGCAAGGTTTATATCGTAAAATAACATGAATATCTTAGCTGAACAAGTTTAAGTGTGGAAAGAAAATGGCCTTTGAACTATAAATGAAACTTTCATAAAATGTTAAACTTATAACAATCGTTTAAGACTATTTGAGGGCAGTAAAGCTTGCCTAATCAGTGAAATGTCTGCCATAACTGAAACAATGGCGTTTTGCTCTTTATATGCCACACTTGAATGAAGGGTCGTATCCCACAGAGTCATATGCTATGGCATCATGAGCACATGCTGCCAAAATGTACTCGGTTTAAAGGTTTTACAAACTACTCTCGTGAATTACCGCACAGGTATCAGAAACCAACGGACACCTATGCTGGTGTGGTGATCAGTACACAGATACCGTATGAGGGTCTCACTAATTTTGCCTGTACAAAGTGTCTAACATCTTCAAATTGAAAATGCCTGGTATATTGCCGATATTGATAGTCATACTAATCAGAAAGTTTTACTTTTTTAAATTTATGTTTACTGTTGCTATACTTGATCTCAAATTTACTCTGAATATTAGTCTTTTTAACATGTATTACCCTACGCTCACAAGTATCCACCCCACGATGCCCTCTACAGTCAGCTGGAGGTGAGAAAATTCTATGTATTCCTGGTTCTGTAAAACGAGTCAATTATAGCCTTCTAAAAGCATAGGTGTTAACGCGTTTAGAAAAATCAAGCCTTGGACCCACTGTGAATATAGTAAGGAATAGATATGTAGCACAACTGCGATAAATAAAATATATCACCAACACTCGTTGGAAAGTCACGATTATAATAAGTTGCAAGAGGCGACAGAGAAAGTACTAATTCTCAGTTTCAGTCCTGTTAACTTTGTTTTCGTCATCTCCGAATGTGTTCTTTTATAATACGCATACTTTGTTGGGCATTAACGCGTGAGACAGCAGAAGCCTTTGATCCCAACAAATTTACTACAAAATGTATATGTATATGAAGCATCGATTATTTGGGATAGATCTATATTCTGTCAGTGATCAGTTCTAATAAATTACGTATGCTCCAAAAATCCAGCCGCACAATGTGCAGTATATTTGAACAACAAAACTGTCTTGACATTATATATGTGTTTTGAAGTTTAAAACAAAAGGACACTATTAATATTGATGTTAAATTCGTCCAGTCAATACACCTTTATTTTTTTTTCAAGTTTTCAATTAATGTTTAATACTTTTTATTTCCCTTGACAAAACCGGATTGATAATTTAATCATGAAATACATTTCATTTTCGCTTCATGATACTATTTCAGATCTGACGCATATTCGATACATATACACCTTTTAAAAAGTCAACTACGAATGCAGTTATTTTCTATAAACTTTTAACTCTGGGTGTTGACGTAAGCACTGGATGCTTCTTTTTAATGACATGTTTGTCAAGAAGGGATCGGTCTTACATAATTTGAAAAACGGGTGGCTGACATGATGTTTGCAGTGTTTTTAGCCATCTACTATGTAACAAAACTATGCATCTGAAGGATTTATTCTCGAGGCATCACCAGCGATCCAAACGCTATGTCTGCCATTATAGGCCCATTTACAGAAACAAGGGTGGCTTCAGCGTCATATTTGTAAATTGGATAGTCATATGTAAGCCTTAAAACAACAGGTAAGTCAACCCCGTAAGTGTGACAGCTGCATGTGTATAAAGCAAAGGTACCTTTGTAGCAATTCGGGGATTAGGAGATGATGATATGCAGCTGTAAAATATACTTACGGTTTCACTATAACGAGGAATAAACAAAACCGTTGGCGCCACACACGAGCTACACACATCTAGCTCAGAAATTATTAATTCCGTACAGTGAGCCCTTTCCATTCAATTGTTTAAGTTTCCTCGGTATCAAAAGAATTCGTTTTTTTTTTTCAACCTCGACCAATTTCATACAAAACAAGCAAATTCAGCAAAGCTGGGTTGAGGATAATGAGGAACCTCTGTACGAATGTAAGACGTCAATAAATTTATCCGCCCATAGTAACGCGTGGGGCTTTACACTTTTCAACTGAAATTCCACAATGGCGCCTAGATGTATTGCTATTCGCTTTGCTCTTTTTAATTAGATTTTTTAGTAAACAGGAAACAAATATGCTAAGAATTGTAAATTAAACCTATCAGAAATGAATAACCCTGGTCAACATCTTTCCTTCGCGGGGGAAGGGGGGGGGGTGTTGGGGAGTTGGGCGTAATGCGCCCAACCCGCGCCAAGGAGAGATGTTAACAAAGTCTTGTTATGACCATGAAAGGATTAATGTTTTGGAAAGAACGTTAAGTCGTCTTTCGAATGATCGCCCGTTGCCTTTGGGCTTGGCCAGGCCCAAACAAAGCTGTAAGCTAACTGTGTAAATTGGACTATTTACTGAGCTCTTGAATGTCCATGGGTTGAGGAGAACAGAGACAAGAATAATAATAATAATAATAATAATAATAAATAATAATAATAAATAATAATAATAATAATAATAATAATAATAATAATAATAATATAATAGTTAATAAAATTTACGACATGAAAGAAAGTTTTAAAAGACGTATCTTCAAGTTTTCATTTAAGCAGTAACAAATCTGTGTTTTCCATTGACTGGCAAAATTGTTCCATGGTTGTGGCATTAGTAGAAGGGTTACTTCTTCATCTTCGGACCATATCATATCACTTGCATGTTGGCGCCACACGGGAGCTATTATTTACTTCATGAAGTTACAGTACAGCTCTCGCCAAATGGACCAAATTGTTAGCCTGTCGAGCACGCTGGGCGGCGGGAAACAGAAAAAGAGTATCCTTGTATAGCAATGCTCAAATAAGATGCTCGCACCATGCGAATGCGTGCTCGTCCCTCGTCGCATTTGGCTAGCAATGGCGTCTGGCTGCGTGCCAATAGACGAGCATCGTGCGAGTGGCGACCGCATCGTGCGACATGCCCGGTGCTTTACACTTGCAGTCACCTTGCGCATTTGACAAAGTGGGTTTTCCCTTCATGGCTCGCATTTTTAAATTTGCATAAACGATAAAAATAAAACCCTGACATTGCAAAGTCGTAAAAAGGCATAAAACAAAGTGTGTCCCACACAGAACTAGAACAACACTTACCGTATCTTAAGCTCTCTTCTTTAATGTGTATAAATCACGTATACAGTTACTGATGGAAAATATGTTAACACTTCCCACGGCCGCGGAGGACCGAGATGAAAAGATGTTTACATGTATATCTATTGTAAAGTATATAATCAATTTCAACGATGGCCATTTGTCTTCACGTGAAATATTAAATTAATGTGGGATTCAGCTGGACATCAAGGGTACACGTACATGTACATGCAGATCAACTTTCATTGTCACAGTTTACGAATCATCCTTCACAAGCACTATTGTTTTGGTATCCAGAATCCCAGCACATAGTCAACAAATCGGTCAACTGTGTGTTCCACACCTATTTAAAAAAAAGAAAATCGGAAAGCACAATATCCGATCACTCGAGTGGACTTCATCAGAAATACCATCCTCCAGTGTTAAGATTTTACTGCTAATAAAACAATAGGTATAGTGCAACACATCCGTTTCCTTGAGACAGATGGGCGCCACCGCGGTCTTGCCGTTGGATAGTTCACCTTCAATTTCGTTCCAGAAAAATTAGCAGAATAACTCTAACAGTACACGTCGAGGGCCTACGAGTACGATTGTCCGAATTTACAAATAAAACTTGTAACATCAGTGACCAGTGCCTCGCTTTCGGCACTGAGTTGGTAGGGTAACCCTTGATACGCAATGACCAGTTGGCCCATAAATGCCATGGACGGGTAAATAGATAGATAGATAGATAGATAGATAGATAGATAGATAGATAGATAGATAGATAGAATAGATAGATAGATAGACAAGTAGGTACGTAAGTAAACAAACAAACAAACAAACAAGCAAATAAATAAATAAATAAATAAAAAAAAAAAAAAATAAAATAAATAAATAAATAAATAAATAAATAAATAAATAAATAAATAAATGTGCCAAGACCGTAACTGCGATTGTTAATAGATACGGCGACTCAGAAATGTATTCAATTTAGGCCCCATGTGTAACTACAGTGTCTGCTAAATCAATGATTCCACACCATACAGCTGACAAAATCAAATGCAGGCGAATGAAAAATGCCAGTCCGCTAATTGTTACCATTTTGCTCACGGAGGGGATACAGTGTCAGTAGGCTTCCTGGTAGGCCGGAACAGTTGCATGGATCTCTTATTAAAATCGACGGGAAGAAGAGAGCTATCGAATGTTAAACAAAATATATTTTCATGTAAAGTTATGTCGAAGTTAATATTAATTCTTCTGTACACACATTGTCCTAGGAAAAAATAGCCGTGATGCCCTGTGGATATAGATGGACTCGTCTGTTGTCATGGGTGACCAAAGCATGACCACGAAGAGAATTTTTCTGGGGCACGGTTGGTGACGCTATCGAAATTTTCCAGAAACTGATAAACGAACGCCTGTGTTCCTGGCGTGCCACCGGCAAACAAGTCGAAACTTTTGTTACTATCTTTGCAGTAGCCGTGGAAGTTTTCTGTGTGCTTTCTAATAAAATTCAGTGTGCAGGTAATCTGTTGTACGCTTTGCATGCACAAGCTCAGCGTTACCAAGGAGGTGTAGTCTTCCCTCCCTTGATGTTAGTGACGCATGGAAATCCGTCGTAAAGTGCACCCTGACCAGGGATGCAGCTCAAGCATACGGCCTCATCCACTCACAGAGCACGAAATTGCAATTGTCTTTTCGTTGTATTGCCTCTTTAAATACAACATCCAGATGTGTTTATGGCAGTATATCTAACACCCAACGATAGATACACACCAATTCGTTACCGTTAGGCTGGAAACGCTTTAGTTTTACAAAACCATCCTAGTGCAAAGTTACTGTGGGCCCTGGCTATGTAAATTGATAGGAGCACTAATTATCATCTGTACATTTGCAACGGACGGGGAAAAACTTTTTCCTCGGAAAAGAAAACTACTGATATGAAAAATATTAATCTGTCGGCAAATATATTATTTAATTTTTTTATTGTTTCTAGTAAAATGAGAATAAAAATCAAAATAGTTATGGCGGCAACGCACATTTGCCCAAGTTTGCACAGATTATGAGAGGTCATCCCGCGAGAGGAAAAAAAAAAGGGGGGGAGGGACAAAGCCTGGTAGATCATGTATAACAAAATGTATTCTATTTGTAATGTCTATACTATGCTGGTGTGTCTTACCATACAGCAACCCACAGGTTATGCACGCTCCTCAAACTTATAACATGTAGGCCTATAACAATCTTGTATGCTTGTTAAGTTGTTGTACGTTAACACTGCATTCATTGTGGCCCCTTGCCCTCCCCCCCCTCCCCCCGTACTCAGCGCAACTGTTTGACGCCGTTAATAAATTTGCTGTAAACAGGAAATAAAAAATAAAAACAACAACAACAACAACAACTCATACCTGATATCGCCTGTATTCTTCCACTACGCTCTTTCTGTTGTATAAGCTTAGTTAAAATGCTAAAATTAGATTTCAAATCACTCACGTTCTCTCTGTATACACACACAGAAAGAATTCTCAACTGAAGCCAGACCAAAGAAATAAATATCTTTCAGTTATGTAATTTTAAAGAAAGGAAAACAAATAGATGAGAAAAAAAGATTTCCCCTGTGGTAAATTCAATAAGTCCTTTTGTCTGTGTGTCTCCCTATAGAAGCCAAATTATAAGAGAAAGGTCGTAAGGGAAAATGAACGTTTAAAAAAAGTACCTTTTCAGTGATGTAGGCCTAATGTAATTGAAAGTCTGGCCGCGTAATAGACACATGCATGTGTTAATTGCTCCCCCGCTGTTTGGTGATCAGATCGTTATCCCATTCTTTACCGCAATGATGATCGACCTGGGAAACAGCCAGAGTGGACTCTTCATTCTTCGGCCCATACCAATGCATAACGGTGATGTTCTCTCTCTTGGTCCGTGTGTCTTTTCGTGTCCGAGAACCCGACTTAAATATTTGGCATCAGCTGTAACATGTCGGGTTGTCAACTACTTTAACTTTAACTTAAGGCCCGTATCAGAGAGAGAGAGAGAGAGAGAGAGAGAGAGAGAGTAGAGAGAGAGAGAGAGAGAGAGAGAGAGAGGAGAGAGAGAGAGAGAGAGAGAGAGTGAGAGAGAGAGAGAGAGAGAGAGAAGAGAGAGAGAGAGAGAGAGAGAGAGAGATGAGAGAGGAGAGAGAGAGAGAGATGTATTTAAAAATCAGTTGTGGATTCCATTGTGTTCGTACGACTCCGAGATATGGGCTATGTTTAACCATAGAGGTAGAAAGTCGACCTACCACCTAAATAGAGTGGAACGCAAAGGACTTGATCTCTGGGTTAAACCATTCAGGTCGAAAGTCCATGGTTTAACTCAGAGATAAATTCCTTTGCGTTTCACTTTAAGTTGTCACAGTTATGAGTGTACCATTGTTGCTAATATAAGATAGATGCACGACATGAATGGAACACTTTATTTGACTGCACCGTATAGGCCTACACAACATGGTAGGCATAATATGTCTGCCAACACAGCAGGACAAAACAAGATACAATGCAATACGCACATCACAATCCCATACAACACAAAAGACATTAGTGTACACAAAACATTACAAGCTGGAGTAAAGTGTCACTTGCTTCGGGAGATGAGGGTTGAGGAAGGGGAACTCCCAGCAGTGCAGGGGTGAGGGTGAAGGTGCAAAGCCCGGGAAGGGGGGGGGGGGGGGGAGGCTCTGCCATTGGTCGATACACTGTGTGTATGTGCCGCTACAGCATAGGATATATACATACATTTTTATTGAATGGGTTATTAAAAGAAATGCTTTTGGTACAGATCGGGTACCAAAAAATAAGTCAACAACTGACTAGCACAGTCAGGGTGTTCATGTGAACCTGGCCCAGGCATGGTGTTGTTTTTCACTAATTGCAGCCCTGTAATTAGGTCATGATTTGCTCAGCGCGTGCCACAATTTTCTGGGCGACTGTGAGTTATCACAATAGTACACTAGCAGTCTTCACACAGGTACCACGTAGAGAGGGGTTTTTTTTGGTGGATTACACACATCTGGGCTATTTATATCATATATTTAAATTCGCCTTATACAATGTAAATTTGTATTACCTTTAAAAAATTCATAAAATAACGAGCAGTACAATATAAATCGAAACGAATACAACAATCTCATGACACAAACAAATCAGAGTAAAGAACCGTTAAATCTAGTGACACGTGAATGCGGCACCATCAATGAGATAAACATGTATACTGGTCATTAGGTGCTTACAAACTGAACATTTCACCGACTTCTTGGAAAGAAAACCTCCTTTTGTCTCTTGCATTTTCCAGAACCTGAAGGATACTGTCTGACAGGAGGTTATTAAAAAGGTCGATGAAAAGCTTTGTTTGGAGTTCATGAATGAAACTAATATCAAATAAAGCATTTGAGACAGAATAGATGTTTGGTTCGCATTGTTATATGCGCATTTTTGGGTGAGGGTGGGGGTGGGGTGGAGGTGGTTGTTTTTGTTTTTCTTTTCTTTTTCTTTTTTTTTTTCGGGGGGGGGGTGAGTTCGGTTGGGTTAGAAAAAATGAAAGGCACATAGCTTCACAGTATAAATGCATATTTTAGGATATTCACAATTCTTTTGTTATTTCGGAGCTGGAATTTTCCTGGTCACAGTTATGAATGCAACATTGTTCAAACACAAGTCAAAAACAGTAAAGTGTTTTGGAATAATCGCCGTGTTTTTATTGGTTATAGGCAAGGTCACCTTTTGAGTGTAAATTCTGATTTGCTTTCCAGCATACATTTAATAAAAAGTACTAATCTCTATGAACCTTAATATTAATAAAACAATGTCATTAACCAGCTTATTTTATATATACCCACGTATATACACAAGGTCATAAATTGGCAGTGTACTGAGCCCCAGAACACCAAAAGTCATCAACCGTCACCGCATTACACCAACTTAAGCAGCGGCACTACAGTGACTACACAAATTGGGCTGTCAAGCCAGCTGGCGCGGACAGCTTCCTACTGGCTTTAAGCCCCACCAGATAATCAAATTTTCACCTGGGCTAAGCGCTCACAGCCGCGAGATGCTTGCTGTGAGCAAGCCCTTAAAAAACAAAAGACACCGAATATCATATTCACCAGGGGGCTCTGACACTGCCACTTAATGACTACGCCCGCCCACCACTGGAACCTACCTCTTTATATATATATATATATAATATATATATATATATATATATATATATATATATATATATATAATATATATATATTATATATATATATATATAATTATAGTAATAAAGTCCGAATGGCAGGACTGGCCAAAAATGATAATTAAGAAACAGAAGATTCACCTTTTTTTTTTTTTTTTTTTAATTTTTTATTTAATGGTAGTTTCCAACATGCCAGTCCGATACACCCCTTATACCCACCAGAATGGTACAGAGGAACTGCACCAAATGGTAAAGTTGCGGCAAGTCTGCGGCCCAGGAGGAAAAACCAGACAGCAGCACGGCAATAATGATGATATAAATTTATATCCTTCCTCATCGTATGTGCATGTGTTCGTCCAGGTCGGCAAAAAGCTGTCTGGAAAACTGTGTCCGCATCACATAGTGCTGAACCATAGAGATGCCGACAAATTACTGTAAGCAATTGACAATGATTGACCATGTTGCGAGACCACGTTAGTTAGCACCATGTTTATCAGCAGTCCTTGCCTCAGGGGGAGCGGAGTGCGGACACACTCGATCATTACAGACGGACTGGCTTGTTTGGGGCAGGGTGGGCCAAAAATGGACAGAAATTAATTACAAAGTAGATAAACGATAGTTTGTAATTAAATGTTGACGACCATGAGCTGGCGACCTTACCTGTTCACCACACGACGCTCTAATGACCAGAGGGACGCTATTGTCTTTGGCGCTTCTTACCCGCACATGCGCAAACTTAAGATACATCAGCATCCCTCGCTGCTAAATTTAAATCCCTTATCTATTGGCATGGTAACAAGACTGAATAACATTCCATTTCATTACTTTGAACAAATCAGTTTGGTGTGGCATCCGTTGTCGCCTTGCCAAACTCTATTGTTTTAGGCCCAAAGTTGATAAGTTTTGATTGGATAAAGAGGTTCAATGGATTCGTCAGGAAAGATTTAATGGATTAAGAATGAAAATTTGGGACCCCAAATAACCCCATTGCCGAAACCAACTTCGTTGATGTATCCTTGAAGGCAAAAAACATCATTGCAAAATTAGATATGGTCGAATGAGAAATTGGCAGAAAAGCCTTTTCTGGTGAATGCAAATTTATTAGAAAATTTTGCAGAAGATTCGTCAGAAGTTCCACAAAATATACATATATGCCATTCACGCTTATAGGCAGAGTGACCTTTTGGGCGAGGGAGGGGAGTGTTTTGTTTTGTTTTCTCTAGGAATTTATTTTTTATCTATTTCATTAAACCCCCGGTACTGAGGAACATATGCGCAGAAACATCCCTAAAACATAGTTTATATGGAGTAAAAATGCACGGCTTCTTCACAATAATGGTAAAAAATCATGACAATAGCCAACAGGTCCGCACACACGATGGCTGCAGATTGACACACTGAAGTAGTGTGAATAGTAGGTAGCAGATTGTCTTTGATTGAGGCACACCGCCTTTCCGTCATGCATGCTGGAAAAGTGATCAGTGTATTTCAGTTATTTCTGAAGAAAGTGGTTTGCCTCAATTGATGTGATAATCGATTAACAAAACAATAATTCAAATTTCTTCGTTCGCTGACATGTATCCTAATAAAATACTGGCAATTCTGCAGACACTTGTTGAACTATTGTAGAAACTTTGATTAAATACATTCATGTAATCAGAGCGGCCGCGTAGCACACACGTGCATGGGTGAATTGCTTGTTATGGTGTCTGACTACTTTATTACTATACACAAATCTTAATGAGATTAGCCTAGCCGGACGAACCTGTAATAGTTCATAATGTCAAAACTTGTTTCTTCCGAGACACTGCCACTGGTGCTGAGACAGGGAATTTGCTGAAAATCAGTGAATTTAACGTTACCATGGTCAGTCGTCAGATCATTTTTGTTAGTCAGGCAGCCAAAGCTGGGTTTTTGGACTAACCCTGCACGGACTGATAAAGTTTTTTTCTCACTTGATAATATATCCTTAGGAACTCTATAATGAATATCCGGCGGATATCAAGCAGATATCCTTACGCATTCTGAGAAATTCAAGATGGTTGCCAAGATGGCCGCCGGTGCCCCAATAACCTTTTAACTAATGTGCCTAGAATTGCAAGCAATACCATTTTCAGCTAAAATTTTCATAGGAAATAAATTGTGATGCCCCCAGAAATGAAATATGGGATAGTTTACTGTTTTCAGCTTGTCTGACCATCGGTGCATCTGAGTGAGTGTGCCTGTTTACCCATCTGTCGTCCATCCCACATCTTGTGAACAAGCTATATTATGTACCACTGCTTATAGGTATCTCCACTAAGTATTATTCATATATCTTTGGATTTCTCGAGGTGTGTATATCTTTTTGACCTTGACCTAGTTTCCAAGGTCACAAGGTCCAATGTTTTTGTTAGGCTTCTGTGTCTGATAAGATGGCTATTTTTTGCCATATTTCTAGCTTTCCTCTACCCGCAACTGCTGAGCTTCTCTTACAGTGTTAATTCACTGATATTATGTGTTTCAGATATGAAGACATTTACAAGATTGATGATGTTGTGAATAGCAAAGTAGCATAGTGTAGAACAGTAGTCGACTAGTATAAGTGCTTCATTGGTGGTGGAAAGTCAGTACAAATAAAAAAATGGATGAAAAATGTTTGTTTATATTTTGCTACCATTGCTCTGACAATGATAGGATGTAGTTGAGCCAGAGTGCAGGAGACAGATTGCAAAATATTATAGAAGCCAGTAAAATTCAAGGTGATAACTTACAAGTAGAACTTCAAGAACTACTGAAGCAAAATCCCACATGCCAAGTAAAATATCATAAAATTTCACTTCAAATCTTTACACACGTCCACCGTTTTTTAGTTTTGATACATGAAGACAGCATGAATCAAAACTCTGTTTTGTTGGTTATCACTAATACCAAACAGGGCCAGAGGTTACTAGCACATGGCCCACCAGTGGGAGAAGTCATTCAGCACTCCTCCATAACACCAGTAAATGACATGTACCTTTTTTTTAAAAAAACCACCTGTACCCGACCATATGGCCGGGTAATACAAAAAGATATATTGTTCAGGTATATGCCCCTTATTTCATGCTACTGACAATAGTAAAGTATATATGAACTGTTGGTTGCACAAGGGGATGCCACATAAGCATTAGCAGTTGTATAGTTATTCGGAGCAACTCTCTCCTAGACAGATTGCCGTTCAAAGCTAAGGAACTCTATCTATCCCAGACTTGTACACAAACTCGCCAGTATACACTTAGTGTAGAATATACAAGCTATAGTTGTCCACACAAGTGGATTTGGTTCAGTTCAAAGACAAATAATTTACTTTCATTAAATACCTTTCAAAACACACATGAAGATGCGAACCCATAGGCTACATTTACGTGTTAAGCATAACAGAAAACAGTACATATCGGCATTGCGTTCGTGATCTGTTATGTCATCATAATTATGGAGTCTACCCATTAAGGTACCAGCAAACCTGACCAACGGTAGATGTAAATCTTTAACTGGTCCTTCAAATAACAAAATGACCACTGCATCCTTCAGAGGGCACAAATAATTTCAAGTAATTAACGTGTTCGCCCATACGAACAAATAAAGAATAATATGTGAATATAATTTATAATCACTGGCTTGACATTGCATATATATTTATAGCACAAGAACTCCCTATTAACCTTAGGATTATATGTTCCTTGCACTCCATCTATCAATAACCGAGATGTGTAACCTTGTCAGGCCAAGAAGGTAAAAGTGTAAACAAAGCATTCATCTCTACATTACTTACACAAGTAGTCACGAGTATGTTAAATACCAACATGATCCGTGGGTTGTCACCATTAGTTATTAGCCCTATTGGGAGTGTCATTCAGTCTCCCATCTGGGTTTAATGGAGGCCAAATGAGTCCCAACAAGCTTGCATAACTGTAAGGCACACTAATACTCAAGCACTATCTATAAATGTATATATGATAAGCAACAATGTATACAAGTATAAATCAAAAGTTTTACTTACATGCAAATGTACTTTGTATCATAAAATCACAATATTGTCCTTTAAGAGGAGTCCCGAGAGCGAACATATAAGAAGTGTTTGCGCCCTCGCAACTCGCAACCTTACAACTTTATCTGACTTTTAAAACTTTTCCGACATGAGACTCCATGGGTATATTTATTAAGACACTTCCCTACCCCCCCCCCCCCCCCGACAGGTGCAGGGAGCGCACTTTACACCACTGTCTGGGTCTCTGCATTAGAATACAGTTACTGCAGTTGAACTGCATTGTTCAATACTTAAGACCAATTCAATGATGCGCAGATGAAGAATGGGGTGTACTCTCTTAACAGCCATACAGTTACTCATTAGTTGAACATATCAGTTATATGTTGTTGACACTTTAATGCATACACCATGAATAATCACCAATAAATGAAACAATTTCTGTTATTCAACGTTTTCGGGAAGTTCCAAGGAGAACACCATCAACACGTGCCACCTAGACGACTTATGCGCAGCTGTCGTCACTCACTAAGGGGGACCCCCCCCCCCCAAAATCCATGTGGCGACTTCCCCCAGTGAGGTATGGCTAGGTCCTAAGGTTGTTTCCGTGAAACTCCTTGTAAGAGAAGAGCTTATTCAAGAGTAGAAAGGAAAGAAGTGGGTTGCGTAGCAGAGGTTCATATATGTGGAATCCGCCTGATTAGGCTGGTATCCATTATGGAGGTCACAGAGATGTAGAATACAATAAGAAAAAAAAATATCAGTCGGTGCAGGGTATAGCTATCTGGCTGCCTGAGTGATAATGTCTACACCCACATTGGCCTCGCAGAGATGGGTGAAAGACGGGTAAACGTTAGTAGGATAATGTGGCATAGCTCGTTGTGGTGGGGGGGAGGCTCATTCATTGTAGCTGGTTTCTTCTGCAACTTTGGGGTACTAGGCAAGTGATAAGGTAATCCCATTTCTTCCAAATAATTATACCAAAAACTACTGCTATTATAAGTAAAAACAGCAACATAGATAGTATTCCAAATGAGATTCTACTACCATGGTGAGTCCAGTTAAACATAGGGGATGGAGTGGGCAATGGCTATTTACCTTGAACCTGACCTTGGGCATTATTCATGACCTCATATGACTCAAATAATTTAGAAATGGATTTACCATAGGAAATTTAGTTGAAAAGGACATATTACTTGCTTTTCTAGGCCAAATTGGTTGGAAATTTACATTTCTTGCATGTCTCGGTAGCCATCTTGGCAGCCATATTGGATTTGTCAAAATGCTCATGGATATCCTGCTGATATCCGCCTGATATACATTATGGAGGTCACAGAGATGTAGAATAAAATGAGAAAAAACTTTATCAGTCGGTGCAAGGTATAGCTATCAGGTTGCTTGACTATGTTGTTCACGGCTTTAGAGGCACATTTCTGTCACGTTCTAACAAACATTAAGTCTCCACGTAGCAGCTCCTTTTCTTGAGAGATTTCCATTTAAGTTACTGATCACCAAATGCAATCCTTGTATGATCAGCGTGAAATAAAATTTGTGAGCCACGCGTGAATGCTTGGGCCTATTTAATATTAATGAGCCATGCATGTGGATTCAGAACCTCGGCCAACGTTTCAAATAGGCCCTGCGAAATTTCGGGAGCCACGTGCGTTTGGTCAGGGAAGCCATCGAAACATCTATGTGCGATAAAAAAACTAACCTAATTTAGTTAGGGGGGGAGGGAGTTAAAAGTCCATTTAGTTTTCTATCGCACAAAATCAATGTAAGCAAAAAATATCAAAATTTTAACTTGCAAACAGGGAAAAAACCGTTTCCGCGATGATCGAGCGCCAGTTTTAACGGGTTAACGTTATTCAAATAGCGGTTGCGTGTTTTACATTGCTCTCATATTGTGTGGAAAGTACCCAAGCTGTTATATGTTCCAGGCTATAAAGAATGTGATTGCCTGTGTGGTTATGTGTCAGATACACTTTACATCTTTTAATACCACATCCAAGGACTGGGAGTTATTTTATTATTCCACAATTATTTGCTATTTTGTGACCAAATATTTTACTACCAAGGACTACTTTCAAGGGAAAAGCTATTGAATACTTCAAGTTACAAGTTGTGCCAGATTCATAATTGTTTTTTTTTATCATGAGGAATTATATTATTCCATATGAGGTATTCTTGTTTTGCATGATGTGTTGTTGTTCATTTAATATATAAGCAACAAACAGCATACAAGTCATATAAAAGAATGCGAGTGAATAACTACCATGGACTGCTTTCAAGGGAGAAGCTACTGAATACAGTTTCTTCTAGTCCCAGTTTCACGTTGACATTATGTTGGAGACAATGTATTTATAATTGTTTTTGTATCATGAGGAATTTGATTATTGCGTATGAGGTATTCTTGTTTTGTATGGTGTTTGTTAACAAACATCATACATGTCATTATAAAAGAATGCGAGAGAATGCGACATGTCATTATAAAAAGAATGCCAGTGAATAAATCATTGATGGTATAAAGAAAGCATTTGAGTCGTTGCTTTTACAAAAGCTGACAGTTGTATACAGTATTTGGACAGGATTCACTGTTCAGCAGGCCAGTCAAGACAAAATGGGCTTTGGATCTAAATGACTTGTAAAATGATCGACATGGAAATACTGCATACTGTGAAGCCTGTGCAAACTGAATACAAAAGAAAAACAAAGTCAATCTTAATAAAAGTGAAATATCTTTTATTTGACAATTATTTAATATCTATCATTCACCCAGGGATGTGAGTCCTGTCTTCATGTTGTAGAATGGTAGTAATCCCAATCTTTAAAAGCCATCCTGAATACACCACAATATGACCTTTTCATAGTGGCAAAATCCTATGTAATTTGTGACCACTACAGTACACATTCTGGGAGATCGAACTTTCAATGTAAAGACGAGTCTAGTTTCAGGGGGGATGGGGGGGGGGGGGTCTGACCCAAAACCAAATTACTTTCGTTTATTTATAGCCATTGTACTTTTGATGGCTTCCCTTATATGACTTTAGATCGGTACTGTACATAAGTGTACATGTCTTGCAGGTTCGAAAAAAAGTGTGAGTGTCGTCAGTTAATTTCCCCGCAAAAAAGTTCCAAGATTTACGGCATGTCGTCTTGTTTACCACCAAAGCGGTGCGTGTCAGTGAGGACAAGAAACACCCTGTATAGGCATACATCTGTCTATGCAAATTTATGGCTCGGCAACGTCAAAAATGCATGATATTACACCTTCTATGCAGCAAATAATGGAGACTCACAGAGAAGATGACAGCACCTCTCAGAAAAAAAAACCTTGATCAAAAGGTAGTATGTTTCAGTATTTTATCAGAACCATGTGCATTGAGTGACCAACAAAATATATTTATAAGTATTGATGCAAATTTGCTGAAGTACATTGCACAATTATCTGTAACAACAATCCCCCCGTGCAAGGTATATGCAAGCACTGTTAACATAAGGGACTCAAACTGATGTGTTTGTTAAAATGTATGGCCTAATGTAGCAAACTTTTACTCTGTGGATGAAATATTTTGTATCCAGGTTGCTATGGATTGATTAAAATAATAGAAAATGTGTTACATTGTAAGAAAAGTACAATATTGCTGGAACAGAAATACCACGCCTAAAATGCAGAACCACAATTGGTGGCCACGCCTAAACTTGCAGTACATGCGGCATGCAAATACCATATTTGCATTAGAAGTTGTATTAAACACAAGGTACTTAACTTTACTTATTTATATATTCTACACACAGTATTAATAAAACAGTTGTGTATAAACCCTAAGGATGTATATGTTTTAATAATAAAAAGTGTATCTAATATTTTACAACGCAACTCATTAGATTGATTTTTTTATTTACTTTAAACCAAGATACGGTCTCTCACTAAACAGAAGAAAGGCATTAAAAAAACGCAGACTGTACACTCAGGGAAAAACTACATATGCTCTTCCTGCTGATACTCCAATCCCTGATAATCGGATACATTTTCACTGAAAATCTCCAGGCCTACATCCAAGAGATCTTCTAGGTTCATAGTGCTTCAGACCTAAATAAAAAGTAAATTATACATATATATATATATATATATATATAAAATGGGACTGAAAGGTAGCTGCAATAGGGAGATTGGGTGGTTTTGGGGAGTACAATAATATTGAGTGCATGGGCAAAATTTTAAAATTTTAATCAAATCATAAATTTTTGCCCCCTTAACTGTTCGCTGACTGTTTCCATGCATCATCATGGTTGTATTGATAGGGTCAAAGGGTTAGAAAAGTTGAAAGGTTACTATTAATAGAAATCTAGAGACACTGGTATACATGTATGATTGGAGCATTTTACATGGACTGAGCTGCCAATTTGCAGTGTTGGCCGTGGCCATGGATTTCACATGGAATCTGAATATTAAGCTGTGTTTTGGCACTTTCATTCACATGGATTACATTTTGTTGTGTGCTTATAAGTGTTTGGATAACAAGGGTGCATTTGCTTCTGTTTGAGTAGCAAGCTAGCCAACATTAGATAAGATACTGAGGTATTTGTGACCTGAGGACAGCGGCAAAAGGTTGGCATCAGACAAAACTTGGGGGGGGGGGGGCATTAATTACAGCAATATGGATGCATGTTTGTTGTTACAACTTAGTCAATGTTGTTAAGAAGACTTCCCTACACTCAACTGGGTAGTTCATATTACTTTTATTACTGACCAAGATACTTAAAAGCTGTTTAGTTACCACTTGCTGCTTTCCAAATGTTGTCTGTTCCTTGGTCTTGTTGACTAGAAGGTGATGCCGGGATGTATAGAGATCAAGTAGCATAAATTTTGCATAGACTGAGGTATGAAATGGAAAATTGTTCGGGAAAAGCAGGAAGGACACAGTTTTAGTCAAATTAGAAAGATGCTGAATCAACAGCACCATGTTACTATTGGACGAACTACATTGAAAATTGTGGTGAAATATCACCGAGAAACAGAAAGGATTCCTACCAGTGTAACAGCTCGTTGCCCAGCGCAACAGAAAGTGACAGAACAGCATCTAAAATTGATAGATGTTCTTATGACTTTGAATCAGGAGGGAACAGGTCGTGACATACAAAAACTTGAACAAGATTTGGTTAGTTTGTTGTTGGTCATATCGCACAGAAAACGGTTAAGACGAGGCCTTGGCTGTAGCAGGGGAGAAATACAAATCATTGTCTGTTGTGGCCTTGACACCGCCGGTTCCTTCGTGTTCCTCCATGATCCTTTTTGTAGGTTGCGGTCAACATGTCAATTTTGATTGGTTCAAAGCAACCATGTGTCGTGCGGGTTCTCCTCATAACAAGAATGACTGACAGGCAATGCTAGCATTGTGAGCACGGTTTGAACAGTTGATTTAACATCGCCAGACAGGCATTGAGCATCGTCCGATAGGCTCAACGCATTTTGTGGCACGCCAGTCTCCAAATGCGAGAAAAAACGAGCACTAAAACGCATGCTCAAAAAGGCATGCTCGCACGTTTTAGCACGCTGGTAACAAGCATATCTCGCCGGCGGCATGCGAGATGCGTAGCGTAGTGCTCAAACTGTGCGAGTTTTGGGTGGTCCATGATGCGAGAGCTGTACTGTATACTTTGAAATAGAATTAATATAAACAAAAATGCATTTACCTAAATTTTGTGGGGATAAGGTAGTACACTACCGTTATAAATCCTTCTTTTTTACATATTACCATTTTGAATCTACAATATCAGGAAATTAACATGTCAAAATTTGGCGAACAGCATTAAAACGTACAAATATCACAAAGAACTGTTGAACTTATTCTACATAAATAGATTCCAAGTCAACTTTTTCTATTTAACTGCAAGGCAAAATAGCACCTGAATGGTAGCTCTACACGGATGTATCAATTGTGTTGTTACCAGTGTGATGCCGTTGCACATCCTTACCATATAATTCTCATCTGCCCAGTCGGGCAGTGCACATGCAGTAGATGAGCACCAGTGACGTTAATGTACACTGCGGGAGACCTGAATCAGTTACCTTTGTTGAGAAAAGAGAACAGCATGCTGAAAATACAGTATTTATACAATTACTAGCGTTGCTGGGATGCGTAATCAGCAGATAGCAACTGTTGTCCGCAAACATAAGATTGTCCAATGATCATATGATTTTGTTAGACTACGTGAATGAGGTATATTGGCCATTTCCTGTTTAATTACTACCGTACAGTTTCCATTGTGCCATGCTAAATTAGACAGAAAACAGTACACATAATTATACATTCAGGCAATCTTAATGGTTATTGACACACGGAAAGACTTTAAAACACATATCCGTATTAAATTATATCACCGGCTTCACTTTGCAAAAAGCAAACTAATAAAAATAAAAACAAACGCCAGATCATCACATTTACACGATATAACGCTAACATACGTCACTCAACAAATATGAAAAGCAAGTAACTTGTAATATCCGTTCGGCTTTATACGCTATATGGACAACTGAATACGGGAACGTACATTTTTGTGACCTTCCCCTTCGTTCTAGTTTTTTCTCTCTTTTTGTTTTTGTTTTGTTTTTTTTTTTTTTTTGTTGTTTTTTTTTGGGGGGGGGGGTTCCCCTTTGGATGTGCGCGATATATAGGGCATTTAACGGCCTGTTGGTTCAGAAAAGGTCTTTGCAATAGTGATATGTTGGGTCACTCGATTGAAACTTTGTTATCAAAGATATATTTTGGCAGTACAAAATAGAGGCAACTACGTTATGCGGTCACAACAGGCCCGGAGATAATCATGAAGCACACACGTGAAGCTGGTGTCGTTAGCGATATGCCATGAATTCTTCTTCCTTTTGTGCCCTTTCACAAATATGTTCTTATCGGGAGAAGTCAATATTATTGGAATGCTGCCTTGTGGCGTTGCTAAAGAGTTTAATATCAAGACAGTTTGTGTGGCGGTGCACCGGTTCACGGTCCATTTTCATTAAAATATTTCCCACTCCAAAAGACACCAGTATGATTGTTCGCCATTTTTTGTGCAAAGCTAACTTTCCTAAAAATGTCATTCTTTTTCACCAGCAGTTTTACCTGCGCATCCACATCGCCACAGGATTAGTTTTTCTTAAGTAATATTAACCTCCTTTGTTATATTTACGTATCTCACGGTGCTCATCTCTCCTATTTGCCCTATAACGAATTAAATCTGCTTTTTAGCTTGTTAAATTACACACAAAGAGAAATGCCGTTTAAAGCACAAAGAACAATGAGTCAAACAAATACGAGCATAATATTCTATAGTGCAACTTTGGCTCAGTCTTTAAGTTTCATTTGATTATAATCTCTCTCTCTCTCTCTCTCTCTCTCTCTCTCTCTCTCTCTCTCTCTCTCTCTCTCTCTCTCTCTCTCTCTCTCTCTCTCTCTCTCTCTCTCTCTCTCTCCCCCCGTTTTCCTTTCATCAAGTGCACATTTGATGTGTTTTGACAGTACCTTCCACAGTTTTACGCTGCGTATGTTCTGTCTACTTCAAAATATCAGTAATAGAAAACATGGTTCACTTTTGACTTGAATGTGTAACCCATGCTGCAGAGATATATTATTTGTAAAATCAGTTTGAGAAATATAATTGAAAATCTGTATTGTTCTTATATTATGACAAACAGGACACC
Organism: Hermodice carunculata; assembly: GCA_964020975.1. Taxonomy (NCBI): domain Eukaryota; kingdom Metazoa; phylum Annelida; class Polychaeta; order Eunicida; family Amphinomidae; genus Hermodice; species Hermodice carunculata. The sequence continues at coordinate 8,264,669 of OZ026619.1, forward strand.
GCATTATTCCAGCCTACTTTTCCGAGATTGCCTAGCACCGATAGCTGATAAAAATATGCTCCATGGCTAAACTTGAAAACTCCGAAGTTTCATTTGAATGGAGTAGTTGTAAAAACTGATATTCTGCAATTATGAAAGTAGTTGGGAAATTTAAGGGGTGACTACCACTTTTCCAAAATAACAGCAGAGTCCTCGCAACACTTGGTAGTTGGTTGAAAGATTTTTTATGAGCCAGAGGCTTTCGCTGTGAGAAGTGATAAACTACTCGGATCACACTTCAATGAAGCGCACATTCGGCCCAGATCAATTAAAACTTGTATGTGTATTTTGCTGAATACACAACTCGATACATAAAATTCTTGCGGGCCAGAGGTGTGTATCGCTATTAGATTATAAGGTAACGTAACATTCGATACATTGACTAGTTATGCAGTAAAAGTTATCAAATTTACAAGGAGTATTGTATTTTAACTTCATACGTCCGTGTAGCACAAGAAATTTGATGTTTCTATATGACGCGGTTTTAAAATACATAGGTGCAGTTTACAATAGAAATAATGTAAATAGACATACCCAGCCCGCCAGCGGACAGAGCCCTGTACCCCCACATAAACCAGTAGATCTTGGTGAGACCTATTGCATACAAATGGCCAGCATTATATACAGTAAAATCAATTTGTTTCCGAATTGTTACAATCAAAAGGAATGTGACTTGACATTTTGTTTCCACTATATTGAAGGTAAACGTGATCTTGGGCACCAATTGTAAGCCAGTTGCAAAAATATTATGGCCAGACAATTGTGGGGGCATCCATCAAGATAATGTATACTTGTTGATCCAAGAACATATACTTCTACCCAAATATCCTTTGGCATCCACAAAAAAGAATAAATTTGATCTCATACCCATAGTGACTTGCAAATTACGCTTGCCCAAATTAAATTTGCATTTTTAAAAACTTCTTATGCCCCAAATATTTAAAAACTAACTTGAAGTAATGATGGACAGAAAAACATTTTTTTGCTCATTTTGCCCATTCGTAACACACTTCTAGTTGTGCCCCATTATACTGCGTTTGCCTACAAAACTAAAAATCATTTTGAATAATTTACGTAATCTCTTGTTGCCAAATACAAATATCACATACATTTTTTCAACTCAGTTTTCAAGTTATACCATTCTACAAGTATTTGATCCTTTAGTTTTCAAAACAAAATGTCCCTGAATGTACACGGGAATCTTTGTGCTTTGACTTAGCATCGACAAAAAGGAATTTTAAAAGCAGTCATTAATAACATTTCATGCTAGCACTGAACGTAAAAAGTCGCAGGTTGCACTACTGGGTAGAAACTACTAACTTGGTAAAAAACAAAGAAAGTACTCTACCCACATGCGTGTTGTCATTGGCAATGACAACAGGGTTTTTGGGGGGGGGGGGGTGGATGGGTGGGAGGGGATAAAAGCAGGCCACAATACCATGGATATCTCTAGTTTGTTGCATACGGAGCAAGACAGTAGATTTCTTTCTTTTCTTTTCTTTCAATTTAATTTTTTGAGACATTTGCATTTTCCACACAGAAAAAGTTACTGTGGAGAGACACCTGATATATACTTGCGATGGGCATTTGGAAACTGGTTTCGAAGTACTAATGAATCATTTCTCAAGCACGGGCTCTATCGCTTCCCTTTAAAAAATACATATATAACATAGTGATGTTCGTCGTTCTGATATGAATATATTTACAAAACGCTTCAAATCAAACAAGTAATAAGAAGCGGGCTGTGCTGCCTGCTGTTCCGCCCATTGAGCAAGGGCCCACCACCCTTCTGTTGCGTTCGCTTTGCCACGTGAAAATACTGGCCTACTTTGTGGATGTATTAAACGAATCTCTTTTGCCATTGTTGTGTTGAAAATGTAGAGTTAGATTTAATAGGGGGGGGGGGTTAGATTATTTGGTCTAAGCCGGTGTTGATGAGTTGAACTTATTATCAGTCCCACAAAGGAATTTAATTCGAGGATGAATACACACATGTATGTAGATTTATTGTACCTTGTGTTGCGTGGGTCCCACTGATTGCATAAAACAACCGGGACCCCGTACATAAAAAAAAAAAAAACTCTTTACAGTGATTCAAGTTATGATGTGTATATAACATAAGCCTAGCATTATAGGATATAATAAGCTATGTGATGCCGAAAACCTTGCCCAAAATGGATTTTTTTCCGATAAAATTTAATGGAACTTTAAATTGTCACACAGGATATTTGAAATGTTCCTCCAGCTCTAAAGTAATTTTCCTTCACTGTATACACTTTTTATAAATCTTAGTATCAAGCAGAGATCTACATGTACAGAATCACTCCCTTGCTTTCATGGACGCGGTCTACAGCCAGGAGAAAGAATGAAGGAAAACACTCAAAAACCTTATCACCCCAAAAGGTGGTTGGTTATGACACATTTATGTAAGTTCAAGCTCCATGAAGTCATACCGTGTCTGAGAGTTTTGGGTGGTCGGATCCATTTAAGGTATATGGAATGGCTTTTTTGTGGCAAGTTAAAATGCAAATTTTGCTATTTTTAGAACATATTGTTACATATACGGGTTCATTCAAGTTTCTCTACGTCTTGCCGTTGAAAACAAGGTCTAGATGGATTTTATGCTATTACACGTTCATACATTCGCTTAATTCACGTGGGCTGTCTTTACTAGCACAAGATAAGACAAGCAGCTGCCATAACAAAACAGCCTGTTCGCGAAACGTGCTTGATGGTTTCATGCTGATGACCCATTTGTAAACTGATTTAGGTGTTAAACCCTTGCATTTTCAACATTTTTTTTGTTGAACAAGATAATCTGGTGACATCCATCTCTCCTCAACCCTGCAGGTTTTACCTTCGTGATCTCTCTGCATCTCTAGTTATACTTAACATGCTTTAAGTTCAATTCTACATATTGCAAATTTGGTTCAATTGGACTGAACGTATCTGAATTGAGAATTACTAAAATTAAAATAATAAGTTTGACTTTAGAAGTCTTTGCATAAGGTAAATAAGAAATCTGGAACGTCATTCAAAATATTTTCAATTTAAGATACCATTCAGAATATGATATTTGATAACTATCTTTCCGTAAATGTAAGATGTGTGTAAACACGTGCGTTTTAAAGATATATATAATTCATGATGTCTTATATTAAATTTAAGTCAAGCTAAGGTATCGCAATTGTTCAGCTCAATGTTGCTTTCTATGAAATATGTCGCAGAAGTTACCAACGAGACTTCGTCTTATTCCTTTCGGACTACTTCAGCAACTTTTGAGCAAAGTCACTTTCTGTCACTCCGAATGATCAGCTGTAGGATATCAGGGTGCGTGTTCGCGTGGGCATCATGGTGGCGGATGACACATTACTTTGTAGCAGTATTTTTGAAGCCGAACTGGTACCATGCAATCCGAATGTGGTAACTTCTACAAGATTAATCGTCACGGGGCGAACCACAGCCCTTTATCATCAAATAGATAAATTCTGCCTGTATAATTATGTATTTATAAAATTACAATAGAAAAAGAAAGCATCGATTGAGTTAAACACAGTTAAATATTTATTAGGCCTCCCTATGCCGTATGTCTTTAGTTACTTCGCAATTAATCATTGAGTACCTTGTTCACTGCTTATTTCATGAAAAAACGTGCGAGCCCCGTGTGGCCATCTTGGAACATATCTAAAAACGAGTTGGAGATATTTCAAATTCATTGAATAATTAGGTACATATCCTTGATAAAAATGTAAGAAAATTTAAGATATATGCATTTTCTTTCAGTGTATATATATATTATATGTGTGTGTATGTTTGTATGTGTTCATTCATAAATTAATTGATTAATTTATTTATTTATCTATCTATTTGCTTAACTACATTATGTTTTAACTAGAATAAAGATTAACTCGCTTATATCATTCGAAAATTTTGTATACTTAACATCATATGTTTTAAACTAAAGTGCTCTGTCATATAATGGCACATACGGCAGAAGAGGGAATGATGCTCACGGCTCTTATCACAGATGCCAACGTGGCAATTACATGTATTGTGCACGTGCAGATAAAATGCAGAGTTTCGTCATGCCGGCTAACTGAAACCTTCAAATGAGTCCTGAGCCTCATGTATTTATGTTTTTATTACACCAACAAGAAAAGGGGTTACGTTTTTAGGCATAGGCCAGTGAAAATTTGAACCAACCATCTTTCCAATTGTGAAATGAAAGGGATGAGCTGCAGTACAGATGTTTGTCATATCGATCATATTAATTCCGAGGTATGAAATGTCTGGCACTGTATGACCTAGTTCTACAGTTGCATCTGTTATTTATGAAGACACAATCATGTGAACAGTCACAGGTGGGTAGATCAAATCCCCATCAGTCAATAAAGAGAATCTACTGCATAATGAATGCGATGACAACCTGGCAGTTGACCATGCCTTGATTACGAAACATAACAAACCGACAAGAGTAAACGTTTCATTACTAAACATAGCAAAAGAACAGACAAAACTTGTCGGCAATGTTTATTGAATGATAGTATGCTTATATTTCTGAGCCTGAAATGAGTAATACGACAATATGAATAAAATAGATGTATTGATGCACTATGAACAAATACGCCGGCAATGTATTCAGTTTTCCGTTGACAACAATCAGAGGAAGGTACAGGTGGACCAGGCTTGACTGATACAGTTCTCGTAAAATAGTCATACTCAACAACTGAAACATGTTAATGTAACTGTGTAGTGTATCCAACACACTTTAACATGTTTAATTCCAATGTGTATGAGCTCGCATTGTATATGAAAGAGGGACAACTTGTGGTTTGTGCAGGGACTGTCCATTTTGCACTTAGCACTGTTGCCAAAAAAAAAAAAAAAGAAAGAAAAATCCTCCTGCAAATCTGCTGCACACTATCCACAACTATGCCATTCATGAACACTGTGTCGGTAGTATGGTTCAGTTTGATCGTCACACAGGACTGGCTTTGGCGGAAAGATTGTCCGTACAGTAAAGTATATTGATGTGGATCAAATCGCAAAAAGTTTTTTTTTTTGCTCATCGGACCTCAAATTGCTTATATAATCTTATCTTGCATAAACAACGCCCTTCTTCTTGCACGAGCGAGAAAGGGGCCCATTTAGCGTAAAGGTTAAAAGTAATTACCTTCTTCTCGCACAAGTAAAGTGACGACAGTTCAACACTCAAATTTCACTTCAAAACACAGCCAGTGGCATTTAAAATGCACATGCACCTTTGTGTCAGAGACGAAGAGACATCTAACGGCGGTACCTTGCAAACCAGATGGGCCGCAGTGTTTGGCCGCAATGCTTTTTGATGTTTTGATTAAATGGACCAACACAAAGGGAATTAATGTTAACCCAACAATACTGATAGTCATCCAAAACGTTCGGGTAATAAAAGAATGCTTGCTGAATTTCCATATATATATATATATATATATATATATATATATATATATATATATATATATATATATATATATATATATATATATATATATATATATATAAAAGATAAGATAACTTTATTGACATGAATCGATATACATTACACGATATAGTCAAAACACATACAAACACAAAACTAGCATATCAACAATATCTACAGGAAAAAATGGAAGAAAAAGATTAATTAAAAAAAAGAACAGAATTAAAAAAGTACACAGGCAGATAATTATAGGCAACATGAATATTTACAAAATACAGGTGCACCCAGTGATCACAGCTGATGTATAGGATTGGCACTTTATTCATGTTGACACCAAACCTCTTTGTTGACATGCACAAACCAATTAGAAGCCGAGATGCTTTATACATATATATATATATATATATATATATATATATATATATATATATATATATATATATATATATATATATATATATATATATATATATATAATAAACGACTGCACCGATAGGCCTATATCAGGTAATTAGTTAGAAAAAGACTTCGTCTATAAGGCTTAAGGAGCAAAAGCTCAGCTCTATTTAATGGTATCATGCCTTTTCGTCGGTTGTAACTTATTGGATTTGTTAAATGTACCTTCCATGTCGGTTGTAACTTATTGGATTTGTCAAATGTACCTCCCATGACGTTGCCTTAATCATTTCCACTTTTGGGACATATTTAGATACCCTATGGACAGGTATTCTACACAGTTGTTATACAGGTCAAGGCAGGTCAGGTCACGAAGGCTAATGAATATATATCATGATAAACGTCCCTTACACTGTTTGCTTAACCAGAACCTTACTTGGCCCCACTGTGCAACAAATATTGAATATGTCAGTATGCCCTACGCCGGTTCGCAATTAAACTACAACAAAACCGTTTTGTAAGTCCATTGAATACTTTGATGGTGGTGACGTTCACTTATTTTGAATCACGTAGATTTATACAAGTGAATTGCAACTGTGGAAGGCTTTTTGCTTTCCCTTCATTATTTGATTAGAGCTTATGCCATAGAAGCTAACTGCACCGTAAAATATTTAATAGTCCACTTAGGTGAGTAAGGCGGCTGTCACAAGTAGTGTTCAGTGATGAGTACTTCGATTCTTTTGCCACATTCCATACCTTGGCTTCTACATTGACAGCATCCTATGCGCATAAAGCCTCATCATCATAAAACTATCTGCAATCTATGTTGGCATTGCAAATCGAAGAGTCTGCGCGGCTTCATGTTTACATTTGAAAAGTGTGGGCAGAGAAGCCCGTTAGTACACTCAACTTCGTCCTGCCTGCCTTGACAATGTCAGGTTCTATCACACACCTAAATGGATTAGAAAACGATTTGACTTGGAGCTTTTTAACGTTCTTTTGCATGTCATAGACAGATCGGCGGTGCTCGGATTTGTATCAATACATAGTTGGAACCAAAAAGTTGTGAACAGGACAAAAAGATTAAACTCATGTAATTGCCACGATGAAGCCTTTGTATAATAATGAGAATTTTGTGACAGATACATGAATATTTCATCTATGATGACCTTGGCAACAATATAGTTTTCCTGAGGTATAGTTCAAGAAAACATGACCCACATTCAGTAATTTCTTCTCAAGCATGCCAAAGAGGTAAAAATGGCAAAAAGCAGAGATTCAAGAGAGACCAAAACATCAGCAATCATCTTCCTATACCAATGTAAACAAGAAATTTTTTTTGTTGAGTCAGACAGGTAGCCACAAAAGGCAACTGGTGGTTTTAAACCGGTCCTTTCAACGTTTAAAATCTATTCTTCATTAACTACAAGCTTTAGGGGTTTTTTCAAGACCTATATGCCTAACTACTTAAAAAAACACCCCACCCCCACCCCCCACCCACCTCGAAATTTGTCACTTTGCGCGGAATATAAAAACTGACATAGTGGGAAAGCCGCTTTTGAGTTTTGCTGACATGTCAGTCAGCCGTGTTGACAACAAAAGTAGAACGTATTATGGATGATTGATATAATTGTCTTCTTGATCCATCTTTACAGTTTGCTTCCCCGTCACTGTATTTTCGAATGATAAGACATCCATTATGCGTGATTCAAACATTACTTGCAAAACGTCATATTCTGCAGTTTTTTTCGTCATACTTGAGAAATGAGCCCTTTGTGTAGTTCCTCTGATCTCTGACTGTTGGAGTTCTGTCCATAGTCTCACGTTTCATCACAAAAATGAGGCTGTGGGATGTATTTTTCCTTTCGACATTCAAAATTCCCGTGACTACATTTTTACTGATTTCCCCAGTCTCGCTGCCATGAAACTCCACAGGACGGTAATGGGTCAAAGGTAGGTGAAAAGGATAAAGCAACTGGATATAAATTCAAGAGCTCTGTATTTATGATTAAATATTTGAAGCCGGTTTCCGGTGACACCTTACAGGAAACCCACATTTGTACAACTTTCGAATGGGCAGAACACTTTTCCATCCGAAGTGACACCAACACATGGCAGCTCTTTCCTCTGACGTTTCAATGGCATTCATGGATGTTGTTAACTCATACGGAAGTTACGGTTGCTTTGGGTTTCGCCCTGCAAAGACATCTCTATAGGACTGTCTATGTGTAGTAGGTCATATAAAATGGGTAGGGAGAATTTATGCAGGCCTTTTTTCATAAAATTATATCAGATGTGTAGAACAGTTTTTCAAAAATAGTGAGTTAAAGATGGAAAGCAATACACCATTCGTCCATTCGTCCATGTAAACAAAACATTCTTGTTCTGGGCACAAGTCACCTGGCTTGTATCCTGGTTACCCTATGTCTGTCGTTGCAGAACGCATTCAATCCAACATACCTTATATATATATATATATATATATATATATATATATATATGTATATATATATATATATATATATATATATATATGCATACATTTTCTTCCAAAATGCAAAAACATATTTAACCTTTGTAGCAAAATTTACGTCACAAAAAAAAGCATAACATGTACCATGTAGTCGATAGTGGAGACCAAACTTACATGCACCAATATTAAGAACTCGCACCGTGCAACTTTTTTTTGTCATAGATATCAAAGTCCGGCAACAGTAGTCAGTATTTATATATTTGGCAAAATACCGTGAAATAAAAACATAGTGAAGAGTATTTTTTTATTATTATTATTATTATTATTATTATTATTATTATTATTATTATTATTATTATTATTATTATTATTATTATTATTATTATTATTATTATTATTATTATTATTATTATTATTATTAAATCTTTATTTCGTACAAATGTCGTAGAACATCCAGAAGAAGAAAAACGGAAAAGAGATAACACTAATCAACAGTCAGAAAAAACAGAAAAAAAAACCAAGCCCGACAGTTCATAAGTCATTCACAGGTTCAGTTAGTACAAAGGTAATCAAGTATATCACAACCTTCATTTTTGCTCATATTTAACTGCAAATTTCCATCCCGAATCGCACACACTTCTCTAATCATTTTGGCAGTTGAGGTCAAATCATTGGGCTCCTGGTGAAAATTACGTAGCATGAGTATTAATTCTGGCAATACATAGGAATGGAAATTCTGTTTTGATAGACCATACTCAGATGAAATATAATTCAGTGAGGTACATACCGACGAACGACTGCCTCCGATTACCAGCTTAGCTAAGGAGCATACTATTGTGTTTCTGCTATGGTATAAACTGTAGAAAACGTATGTGCAGTTGCACTTCGATATCATGATCGTCACATATTAGATGAAGAAGTCTATTATGACAGCGGGGCGGCAGTTTCCATAAAACCCTGATGGCTTTACGCCAGGCGGTGTAAAATAAAGCTCAACCTCTTTACCGAAGAAATCCCATAACTGAGAGCCGAAAAGTGACATACAATAGCTTTTGAACAGCTTATACCTCGTAGTTTAATAGATTTATTTGAACCGAGACATGAGTACATTAATTTCTTTATCAAAAATTCCTTATATAATTTCGAATATTTTCCTCAGCAGCATGCCTACCGACTATGCTGCCTAGATGTTTGTAGGAATTGACTTGTTCAATATTTTCTCCATTGAATTAAATAGAAGATTGGCTTCGTGATGTGTTACCAAAATTGAAGAATATTGATTTGGACTTATAAGGATTAAAAGAGATGTTCCAATATATTTCCAATATGACAACCAAAACCTGAATCTTTCAATCTCATCAACAATTCGTCAATATAGACTCCGAAACGTATCGCGGAAAGCACTTCACCCTGCTTCACACCATAGTAACAACTGAAAGATCTGGATTCTACATTTCCCCATTTGACTTTGACATTTTGATTCAATTCAACATGGTGTGAAAAGAAATGATGTCCAAAAACAGTGAAATGTCAAAAATACAAAAGCCGTGAAAAATTATCCACGCAAAAATAAAACAATTTACAATGTGTGTGTGTGTGTGTGTGTGTGTGTGTCTGTGTGTGTGTGTGAGTGTCAGATCTATCTTAGAAAGACTTATGAGGGGTTAAAGGATACCTCTATGAACATATGATGCTTATATGTAACGTGTAGCATCATATACAGAAATGAAGCTGCTTGATTTATAGTCCGCACACAATTCGAAGATACCATATATCTTCTTTATCGTGCGTGTTATCACACACATATTCAACCTAAATTGGCTGTAAAAAATTGTCTATTCAAGATAACCTTCCATTCACTTATATAATGCCAGATATCTGAGAATATGAACAAATTTATTCTTTCAAAACTCATGATAGCACTCTCAATGAAATCATTCTAGCTTGGTAACAGCCTGAATTTACGTGAAATATTGTACTATTACCATTTGTAATGAAGAAAAATTGCTAAAATTAATTAGATTATCTTGTTGATAGCTATTTAGCCTCCCAAATTAAGTCTGAGTTTTAACATTTTTTCGAAATTTGAATAAATCTTTCTTGCGGGGACAATCTTGAGACTGTCATCATTGTAGATTTTAACAAATGAAGTTATTCACTCGTCCGCTAGGAGGCGCTTCCTAAGTGCACTTTTCTGGGTAAGATGTCTCTTCGGTGCATGATCACACACCAAATCGGTGCTACCAAAAGTCACCGGAACAAAACAGTGTTGTTACGATGATTCCGCGACGCTTTAATGGCGTGACGTCAGAACGATTGTGCTGACCGGTATATATATGAATTTCATAAATCAGTTTTCATCCTTATGCGAAAGCAAGCACTCACGCAAACACACACACACATACACACACACACACACACGCACGCACGCACGCACGCACACACACACACACACACACATATATATATATACATATATATATATATATATATATATATATATATATATATATATATATATATATATATATGTATATACAATATTGATGGGTTCAACACATTCAGCGTATCTACCATTGAAATACAGAGAGTTTTAAATGACAACATACTCATGGCTGTGTGGTGAAACAAACAAATAAATACTTGATGTATAATATATTTTAAACATAGCTTGTGACGATATGTACAGTTAATTGAGCTGTTTTGTGATTGTAATAATTTTGAAATGTGAAATCTAGTCCAGTTTGACTGACAGCTGAATAATCATGCTTAACATTCCATTAACGCATGTTTATAATTCTGCATTCTAATAAAAAACAAAAAACAAAAGCAAAAAAACAAAACAAAACAAAACAAAAAACAAAAAAAAAACAAAGACAAAAAAACAAAACAAAACAAAACAAAACAAAAAACCAAAAAACAAAAAAAAACAAAACAAAACAAAACAAAAAAAAAAACAAAAAACAAAAAACAAAAAAAAAAAAAAAACAAACAAAACAAAACAAACAAAAAAACAAAAACAAAAAAAACAAAAAAACAAAAAAAAAAAAACAAAAAAAAAAAAAAAACCAGCAAGGAGTGAGTCAGGAGTCACAGACTTCGTTACCATTACATTCACATATTTTAGAGCTGCCAGTTGCCTTTTATGGGTGGCTGGCTTTCTGAAGTCAGAAGTGGAATTTGTTGCTTCACATTGGTATTGGAAGATGAATGTTGATGCTTTGGTAGCTCTTGAATCTATTTGCTATCATTGTTGGGTTGGAATTCATCAATAAGGGTAATGATTTTCTGAACTATTTAATAAATAGTTCATTGGCTATATTGTGCTGTGGGTTGTTCTCCGAATCATAGTTATAATGGAAGTGGAGTTTGTTCATAATTTTATAGAGTCATAAATATCACAGAAACGGTGTGGGCTCACCTTCATCAGTTGCTGTAAACTTAGTTGACTTACAAGACAGGAGAACCAAAAAGTGACAGGTCTAGCCTAAGTTTTTTTTTTGTTTTGTTTGTTTGTTTGTTTGTTTTTTGTTTGTTGTTCTTGTTGTTATTTTATCTTGGTACAAGTGATACAATTTAAGTTTAAGTAGCTAAGCCTATATATTGTGAAAGCATTAAGGTCTGTAGGTAATGAAGAATATTTCAGAGGTTGAGAGGACCGGCTTGGAAGCATCAGTTGCCTTTTATAAGTGACCACCTGTCTCATACCTGGAGTGAAATATGCCTCTTCGCTTGGTATTCGAAGATGAATGTTTATGTTTCTCTTACCCTTGAATCTCTTTGCTCTCATTGTTGGGTTGAATATTATGAATATGGGTATGCAAGGTTTATCGCTATTACGTTCTGTTTCTTAAAGGCTGATGAGGCTTCCTTTCAATATGCTTACCAAGAAAAAAAAAACAACTTGAGCTGAGTCAAGCTTGAATGTCAGCTACAGTTGAACTAAGTGAAGATGACTAGATAGAAGCTGAGTTGAGCTAAGCTGAACTTTGAGCTTGTATTACACAATATCAGACCCATATACTTCAAGCAGTAGTAAGATGTGATTTTTATACGTGATATATGTGTACAAAATTTTATATACTGAGCAAGAGGACTGGAATGTTACACGTCAAATGCAGTGCAAATGGATGTCACCGTATCTCAGATACTTCACGTGATGCCCAAATTTCCTTACGTCACATTTGTGCTACATCCGATTCCTGTTGCATAGCCTGTTATATCTCAATCAGAATTACGGGCCTTGTGAGCGATATGTATGTATGTATGTATGTATGTATGTATGTATCTTTCTATTATATATATATATATATATATATATATATATATATATATATATATATATATATATATATATATATATATATATATATCATAGAAAGATAGATGGCCACTATTTGGGGGATTGCGGGGTTTCGACTTATTCAGTGTGCTGTGCTTAATATTTACATAAAATGCATCATATACCAAAATACGCATGGTTGTGTGGTGGAAAAACCAAATAATTATGGCTTTGTAATATATTTTGAAAAAACGTTATGGTAAAATTACAATTAGTTGAACAGTTTTTTGCTTTCAATTTAAAAATTTGAAATATAATCTAGCTTAATCGTGTGTAACATTCTGTTAATGTAACAAATATTGCAGATATGTAGTAGTTTATAAAGGATATAGGGTCAACTGTCAAGTTTGGATCAAGAAGGATAATGTTTCAAGCTATACAGGGTCCTACATTATTTTGTCATTCCTGTGCTGGCCGCTACGCCAGAACACAGCGGCATTGAAGCTGATCATAATCATTCGTTGAGCAACTCTGTATTTGTGTATTCTTTATAAATGTAACACATACCGTACTGTGGGCAGTGACGTCAGTCATGCCGCTGCTGTTTTATGCCAATAAACTAAGCAGTTCTGGTTTGTGTATCCGTTATAAATATAAGATAAAAGTTGTGCATTTTTAACGGTGATAGAAAGCGGTTATTTTGGAGTCACAGACGTGTATGCATAATCGCAAGGATCATCGCTGTCATGTTTTGTTTCCTAAAAACTGAGAACAAAGGCTCTCCTTAGAAATGTTCACCAAGATAAAGTTTCAATCTGAGCTGACTTAAGCTTGAATTTAAGCTGCAGCTCAACTGAGTTAACATGACCAGATAGGAGCTCAATTGAGCTAAGCTGAACTTTGAGTTTCAATTACACGGCATATCTGATCCATGTATGTACTACAAGTATGTTGTTGTGAGATGTGCATTTTATATCTGATACATATGTGTAAACCTAAGAGGGCCTATTCAGAACAAGAGAAATGAAAGGTGTTGCGTCCAATGCAAGTGGAAATGGGTGTCACCGTATCGCAGACACTTCACCTGGTGCCCAAGTTTCCTTCTGTAATATCTGTGCTAAACCAATTCCTGTTGCAAGGCCTATTGAATTTAAATCACAATACAGGTTGTTTGACCGATATATATATATATATATATATATATATATATATATATATATATATATATATATATATATATATATATATATATATATATATATATATATATATATATATATATATATATATATACATCATAAGCCTTCCTCATGAGGGCAATAACTTATGTGGATGTTAACTACTTACTTGCACGAACACTACTCGACGATTCGTGTGATTTGGTCGTCAGATACGCACGAACTTGATCAGTAGTTTACCTTCAAAGCTATTTCTAAATAGGCCTCAAGTTGACCATGTCTGGGCCTACAAAGTTTTGCATACTTTCATTGTGTGTCTGTTGCAGGTTAAAAAAAGCCCAAGAATGGAAAAATATTCATTGTGTTTCATGGGCCTGTGTAGGCTTTTTGGCTATATTTCATGCGGTAGAGTGTTTGATGATCCAATTTGTTCAACTCACACGACGTCCCAGTCGTGGCGACTGAAAACGGATCTTGTTGCGTCGTCAGCTGTTGCACACTAGACGACGAAACAGTTGCAGACCCGTCGCCGACAGTTGAGTGGTAAAGTGTGCCGCCGGCTTTACATAAAATCTCATGTTAGAACGTTATGTAACTTACAATAAACTAAAATATATTCCAAGGGAATATATATATATATATATATATATATATATATATATATATATATATATATATATATATATATATATATATATATATATATATATATATATATATATATATAACCGTCTTGGGTGGTTTATGGGCAGTTGAAAAATGCCCACACACCATGTTCGCCTTAAATTCAGTGTGCTACCTAGGGGGTTTCAGAACTGTACAAATTAGCAAATCTGCCCACATGTTATGGGAAGGTATAGATGCCCAGAAACTGTGGTGATCAATACTTGGTATATACCGCCCACAGTCCGGTTTGAGGAGTACAATTGACCCGCAGAAAATGGTCATTACCTACAAACCGGTTGTAGGACCTATTTCTTTACATATATATATATATATATATATATATATATATATATATATATATATAAAACCAGGTTAGAAATATCGTTTAAGGCATTCTGAAAAAAAAAATATGACCAGATTTGACAGCAACTCTGAACATGTTATTCTGTTTTTATTTGATTTTTCTGCTGGTGGTATCTGTGTCTTTAGTTTTGGTGAAAAACGGACGAATTCGCAGTTTTTTTCGTACATTACCATAAGCCTGTGGTGGATGTTTTTTTGGAGCAACGATGCCTCTCAGCTTAAGTAATTTTGTACCCTTCAGCAGGGATCACTTCAAGAGTCACGGTGGAGGCGTCCGACTGCTGTTACTTGCAGGTTTATTTTTCAAACCGTTTGCATTTGAAACCTGAGATGTCTATATCACAATTTATGTGCAATGAGATCAGTGATTAAATGCGATATTTTTACAACAAAGTGTGCGTATGTTTTGATCAAGATGTCTTTATTCTAAAGATTGTTTGCATTCTGAGCGTTCCTTGTGTGCTTCACGGAAAGATCGTCAACGTTAAGCAAATTATTAAACTAGTGGTGATTATGTATTTACGACATTGTGGACCTACTTTTCACTGAGGTTAAGGTTGGTTGATAAAGTAGTGCTATCTGCATATTGAATGAAGGTGCTAAAGAGGACTGATACTCACGTTCAAGGACATCTATGTACATAATAAAACGACGAGGGCCCAGTATTGAGCCCTGAGCTCGAGATACCCCAGTTGAAGCTACAAGCTTGCGTGAAAATTGCGCCGTCAAAGTCAACATGTTGTTTACGATTTAGCAAGTAACCCTGCAGTGTATTGAGAGCCGTAGTACTTCCTAGCAATGTAGTGTATCAATAAGTAATTTGTGAATATGTGTCAAATACTTTAGACAGGTCAAGGGAAATACTAAAAGAATTTTTTCTATAGTCCTTATTTTCAAGTATATAATTTGCTGAGTCAACTGCAGCTAAATCTGCTGGGTGACCTGGTCTGGATCTGTAAATTAGTGAGAACCATTAACATATTCAATGTTTTAAGTAGTCTTACCGTTCTTTTCGTCACACACAGTAAGAACTGGTACTCATCTTTATATGGAGTTTAGACTGGCGTGATGACAGGGCGAATGGAACTGTTTACTGAAATTGCAGATTGTCTTTGGGTTTTAAAAAAATACAGGCACATGAATTTACCCACATCACCAAGGTACCCATATCGGAGTTCAGCAAGTTGT
This sequence comes from Hermodice carunculata, assembly GCA_964020975.1. Lineage (NCBI taxonomy): Eukaryota > Metazoa > Annelida > Polychaeta > Eunicida > Amphinomidae > Hermodice > Hermodice carunculata. The sequence continues at coordinate 8,280,712 of OZ026619.1, forward strand.
CCTATCCTTAAAATCTTTTGAATCCGCGCCACCGCACGGGACTCAATGTAGTCAAGAACTCTCTTTTCACTTCTCCATTGGGTACTAAGTGTAATGTGCATGCATCCAAAGCTTTTAGAATACGTACATTCATACCAAGAATCAAAACGGTAATTTCAAAACAAACCTACACCATATAGTTTGCCAAACTGTTGATGAGAGGTACCCAGAAGAGAAATCAATTTGCTTCTCCAAAAGACACGATTCAAGTGTAAATGCAAAGTCGCGAGTAAAATAAATGCATAGCCCTTAGGCATTATATTCAATCATTTAAACACGTAGCATGTGATTAGTTTTCATATTTTATTATATAACAAATGCAATAGTATTTACAGAGATCGTTTTAGCTTGGCTTTTAGCCACTAACTGCACGATATTTCTTTTATACGTTTTTCGTGGCATGAGAATGGGGTGGCCACCTTGGCACCTTATAAGTATTTCGGGACTCGTTTTTTGATGCAGTCACAGTGGAGACGCACAGAGACGTACGAACTCCCACGTTATAACAGTGATCATGGTATTAAATGAACAGTTGATATTATGTATCGTGGTAAATGGTAATGATCTGTCTCAAAGCACCTTATATAACTTCGTTGATTAAACGAAGGTATCGTTGGCAGTATATTTTGGTTCCCATGATGTAGGCAACATGTCAGTGGGTTTGGCAACGACGTCGCTTTCATCTTGTCCGTCAAAAGTGACAGCGCCACTCCCTCTTGCTGCGGTCATTTGGGGAACTGAGACTGGATGAGGCATCTTTTTCATGAAATACACCTTCTCATTGTTGCATGGGGCAACGCTTAATGCAAGGTTATCTCCCATAGATGCATATGTAGATGAATCGCCTGGAACATGTGCTTTTACATGTGAAGGTACACAGTTTGTGCCTCCGTATGTGTTAGGAACACGCGGTGGGGCACATTTTTTGGCAGATCTGTGTTGCCTGTGGACCGGCCTGTGGACCATTGGTACAGGTACACGAATACCTTGCGAAGTGTGGCCGCCGATGGATCGTCGTGTTCCTGCCATATCGAACTGGACTTGTTTTTCTGGCAATTTTATTGTGCCTGAAAGTACAAAGTTTTTTTCTATATTAGTTGAAAATATTTACTGAAAGTTATTAAGATTGAAAACAGTGTGCGTTTGATCTGGACGAACGCTAAAAATAACATACCTGGCCGATTAGTGTCAGCAAAGAGGTATCACAAGTTTCTGCATTTTTTTCTCACTGCAATTTTGTAGCAGCGACAAACGAGTCTCATTACAAGGAGACAATACCAAGAATGTGCCATCAGAATGCAGCTTTTTCTGTATTACCTGCCTCAAAAGTAACAACAGTATTCTAATTAATACATACACACACACACACACACACACACACACACACATATATATATATATATATATATATATATATATATATATATATATATATATATATATATGCACTACACACACGTACACGTATATATATATACATGTACATATATAGTAGGATTGCAAAACAAATCCCTACATCACAATTGGCATTACTCATCACCCCAAGATATTCACAAAAACGGTTTAAAGCTCAGAAAATCCTAATGGATTTAATGCAAATTTGAAGGAGTTCAACATACGGGACATAGAAGTTATCTGCCTTTACAATCATTAATTTAAGTACTCCCATGCAATAAAATATAACACGATGACACACAGAAGCTTATGTAACATTACTTTGCACCCTGAAATGAGTGTCGCCAACAACAGTGCGCACCGGTGGTCCTAGATGGAATCATAAGGCTGAGTGCTTTAATTGTGTAAAAAGCATTGACTGGCTCAGACAAAAACCAGGTTTATCAAATTGGTGGAGCGGAGACTCCTGACTTTATTTCAGTAGTTGGCGGCTGTCTCCGTCCATCTTTTCCAGGTAATTCAACACCCTAAGAAACTATGGAAAAGATTGTAATCGTGTTTTGCACACAAAAGCAGATAATTCAATGCTCGAAGCTAAAACCAAAGGCTGGCATGTGTTAAGACGCTCCCTCGCAATATCCGCTACCTTTCAGAACTAACACTTAATTTATCTTCGGTTCAGTCGTCAAACTATTGGCTCTGAGATGCTGAAAGATATGCAGTTCGCCACGAAACATTTCCACTGTCACATCATTGCTGGGTGTCACCTTTGCGCTCATAGCAGTTGTACGGCATTTTACTAGTACCTTTCTCTTAATTGCGACCACTTCAGATTGGATTGTGTGAACGTATGACAATGCCTATGCCCGACTTGAAACTCTAAGAAGATAAAATATTTTTCCAGTGGCAAATGTCTCCGAGTGAGGCATTTTGGTGTCCTAAGTGCGGGTGTTTAACCAGAATAATCGCCGCCATTACGCTGAGTGTTTCTATTCAATATAGCTTACCTACCTACATAATGGACTGGGCAAAAACATACATATCTTTCCCATTCCTTCGATGTCTTGGTGTGTGTTTACGTTTGGGACACTGGGCATTATAACGTATGTAAAATGTGTGTGATATAAGACACTTAAGTGCATCGGGCGTACCGTTATTTATTTAAATTTTCTCTTGGTCTCCAATGTGCAAATTAATCCACCGACATGGAATATTGTCAGAACGTATAGAAATATGTAAAATGCAGAACTTAACTCTTTTAATGTCAAGTTTTGACAGAAATCTGTTGACCGGGATCATTATTGTGTTCATTCGTGGCCGCTGCAACTGGAGGTGCTGTTGGTACTTGAATGAGAGGTTGGTTTACAAACACTATGAAATTAGCATGGTTATGCCAAATCGGGATCATATGGACTTCTGTTGAAATTGGCAAGGATTTTAAGATGCCGCCGATTGAACAGGGCCAAACATTTGCAAACACCAATGCGATTCGGCTCCCTGTGAAGTGTATGAAGCACATTCGCATACTGGCGTTGGAAAATTGTGGTGATGAGTTTCATTCCTAATATTTTTTTTTTCACAGAGTGTTTGTAGCTACTTTCTGTACAAAAGTGTACAATATTTTGGATTGAGTCAACAACTTTCCTCGGCGCCCTCTGGCCTCATTGCACATAGCGCCGGGGAAATCGGTTCATCTGCATTATTATATTATATATAACAGCTGGCATGCTGGTAAAAAAATGTGAGCACATTCGCATACTCGCGTTGTAAAATTGTGGTGATGAGTTTCATTCATAATATTTTTCTCATAGAGTGTATGTAGCTATTTTAGTTATCTTGCGACACTTCCCAATGTTGTGAATATGTGAACAAAAGAACGATGACAAAACTTAAACGCGCACATTCCTTTGCACACACACATGGACGCAAAATAATGGTGATTATCAATATCATGATACGTCTACATGCAACTGTACGCATCTGGATAATGGGTAATGGCTATATATGCAAAATAATATGTACAGACATTATAATAACAAATTTTCGATAAATAAAGCAATAAAGCATGTGTGCACAAGCAACATATTTTTTTCCAGTATAACTTTTTTTTCTGTTTCAATGCCAACATTTTGGAATGAGTCAACAACTTTCCTCGGCGCCGTCTGCCCTCATTGCACATATAGAGCGCCCAGGAAATCTGTCCATCTGGATTATCATGTTATGTGTAACAGCTGGCAGGCTGGTATATAAATGGAAGGTAATTTTACAAGGAACATGAACCTAGTATCCTTTATATCATTCTGTTTGTTTCAATAGTTCGAATTAAATCGCAATTGGCACGGAGAGAGTCAAAGGCACACCAAACAGATTCAAGAAGCTGACCCCTTCGTGCTATATTCATATTTGTAATGAGCGTCAACGATCCGTGTTAAGACAGGTCTATATCAAGGCCTTACGTCGCAAGAGTGGTATATTATTTGCCAGATTGATCCTTTATTGTATTTTGCTTTCCGTACTGTACACATTTAAAACGTAGCAGTGACGTAACCTCAAAATAGAAGGGTGGTGAACTCGAGTGTTCGGAACCTGTATATATCTCTACTGAAATGGCTTTAAACTATATAGATGGACGTGGAGAAAGAACGGTGAAGACAAAGTCGCAAGGAGTATTCTTTTCACGCTTCAAGTGAGCTATACTTCAAAGCAACCGTCAGTAAAGTATTGTTTTAATGCTTGGTTACCCAGATAACAATTGTGAGATATGCAGTTATCCTCTGGGCTACAGCGGCGAACCCTCTATGAAAGGTCGGAATTTAAGGTCCATGTAACGGTCCACATTTACTCATTCACATATTATCTACGAAGATATTTTCTTTGAGCATTTGAAATAACTGACCTGAAATTTGTAGGCTTGATATCTCCCCGAATAGAGCAAATTTGTAGAAGCATACGAGCATCAGAGATAAATTCATGAAAAATCATATCGTACGAACCAGATTCCAGGTCGTGCCTTCGACATGATAAGACATACATAAGATATAGTCATAAGTCGATACATGATGGCCGCAGCAAGCAATCATACCAAAAACAGAAAAATGTGCGGCTCCACTTCAAAGGGAAAATGGTCACGTAAACCTACTGTACGGAATTTGCTGTCAAATACATATCTGTCTTCTGCACATTGACGTAGCTTTACTCATACGCTCAACAACTGATGCGCCGATACCCATCTAATGTGACGACATTGTTCCTTATCAGTAGAACTCTATGGATTCGTGTATCAACGAAAATAAATTGTCCGACCCTTGACGAGAAGAGCTACTTCTTTTTCCTACAGCTGCATAATTATACCTAAGTTATTGAGCTCCCAAGTTTTCGTGAGACTAAATGCCCCATCTATAGGCAGAGCTCTCCTATTCCGTGTGTCCATATAGGTGAACTATCTGCCATATCCATCAATAGCTGTACCATGACCTGCCACGTGTATTCTTTACAATATTTCCACATTTATCAATACAGATGTAGCTGTTTAATTTATTATCAGATCTTAACTGCCCTGCTTTTAAATAGAATTCCATGTATTTGTTTTGCTATTTTTTTTTTATGACGGCTCCCCTGCGCGCGCAACAATCTCGAGTGACACACATGACAGAAATGTTTTCACTGGACTGTCAGTGCCAGCATTCACCAGGTCACAACTGACAGAATCCCCCATTGTTTGTGTCAATTTTAATGTTCTCTTCTTCACCTGTGAATACAGCCTAAACGTTATGTGACCCTTCGGGGAGTACGACTTCGGCAGTTCTCAACCGAAACACTAGGTCACAGAGGTACCCAATCTCCCATACAATCCCAGAAGAAGCAAAAGACGTGAAGCAAAAGGCCTACACGTTTATAGGGTGAAAATAATAGTTTTTGATGATGATGATGATGATGATGATAGTGATGATGATGATGATGATTCAAAAAACATTTCTAAACCCCAGCCAGACTACGCTTCCCTGGAAATAATTTTAAAACCTTGAAAAAAAAAACTGCTTTGAAGTGTTAAAAATTGATAGAAAAAGTATTACAATGTAACTTCTCTGACTTCTTTTGCGGTATATGCTGAAATATCTGACCTTACGAAACCTGGACATAACACAAACCCCATTGTTTCCTCATAATCATTGTCCGCGTCCAAAAATTCATTCGTTTTAGTAACACGAGGCTTTGTGGGTGTTTTGACACATGACTTACAATAATGGTGTTAAGTGTTAAGACAGAATGAAATCGTCTGGGCACAGTCCCTGGACATAATGGTTTCTCAAGCCACTACAGTATCTGTGCATATCCCGTTCCATGCCAACCTTTAGAAAAAAAAAAAAAAAACAATGTTGATATTTTGAAAGCCTGATCTTACTCATTTTTTGAGCTGGGTCTTACGCACAAGAGGAAGGAAAATCACCTGATATGTTCTCATGTTAGACAACATCACACAATGACAATATTTTTTTTTCAGATCAGAGGCCAGGTATCAACAATATGGAGACTCAGAATGACAACCACGAAGCAGGTGGTGAGGAGAGCAGGGATCCGAAAGAGAACTCCAGGCAACCAAAGTTACTAAATATGGTGCCTAAGTTAGTTGCTGACCCCATAACCTATTGCTAAAAGATATATTTACAGACGTATTGCAGAGAGCAATCTCTGAGAGTCCGGAGCAGGTAGACGGCACAGCGACACGGCGGCGGGTATGCCAGTCATTATTATGTGTTAAACCCCCGTGGGGTAAAGGCGCAGGGTATAATCAGAATATCCACTTCACCCCAGCCATTCTTGTTCATAGTGCTTCCCGTCTTAAATCATGATAAATGGGCCCAACTAAAAGGAACCGTCGGCTTTTAAGACCGCCCCAATCGTACCAGTAGGTATGTTAAGTTCAAAAGCAAATGCGTAATATTCGACAACATCTTAGAAGCGGGCTATAATAATTAGGTTCGTCACTGCGGCCATTCATAAGCTAAAGAAGTTTTAGGATAATAGATATTTTGTACCATAACTGCTTTTTTAAGGACATCTTTTGTCCATTTATGGAAACTTATGGAGACAAAGAGAGGTGGGACTTCAACACTTCAACGTTTTCACATATGCCTTCATACGTCTGTTTAATTAGTTGATCAACTGGCCCTTCTACATCGACATCAACTCATAGGGTGTTTTCACAAGCTTTCTGCAAAGTGCCCGTGCTATACATGCCATATTTTGGTTGACAATGACCGATCTTAGCCAAATTCAACCGTGGGCGAAGACGAGAGCCAGTTAAGAACAGGCATAGAATAACTCTCCCTGACATTGGGGGCGGAGATAACAGAGACATTGAACAGCACTGGGTGGTTAATATATTTAGAGCTGACCACATTACACAGAAATGTAATACTGTAATTGTTTCAGTAATCTGCAATGTTACAATAAACCAATCTACGTTACAGCTTGTTCGAAAATATTCGAAATCTTGCCTGAAAATTCATATAGAATATTTTCTGACCTGCTGCCTGGTCGGTCCCCACTGATTGGATTAGTCATATTCTCATGACTACTGATCAGAAAACGTCTATCCGCCCAGTACATGTATATTGATTCATCATACGGCTGCGATTCTATTCATTCATATCGTAATTATATGCATGACGTATATTAATTTATAATTCAAATATGCAACCACTCCCATTCTTACTTCATCAAACGAATGAACTATAAAAGAGGACTGTGACAGTCCTGTGCTCAGCTGACCTTACATGGACAGACCAAAGTAGTCCTGTGAACGATGATATCGCGATCACCTGTTTCAGACCATGATCACTGTTGCTAACATATCCCCTTGCCGATCGTAAAAAGATACAGAAAAATCACAACACCACCTTTTGAACAAATTATGGTGTCGGGTTCCACACAAGTACCCCTATGCAATTTCGGAGCAACTGGCTGGGTGGTTTTCGAAAATAAGATTTTTTATTATTTTGGCCAAAAACATCAGCAAAATTCATTAAAAATCCCAAAATAACTGGACTGTGACCGTTTGAACAACCTGGTAGAGACCCACCTAAGGTACATGCCCACCAAATTTCAAGTGATGCTGCTTGACGGTTTTGGAGAAGAAGTCAGAAATGTTAATTTCCACATATTGCAATCCCCATTCACTTTTATTGTACTCAACAGAATGCAGGCATCAACCGACAAGCACCCGAATAGAAAATCTGGTAAAAATTAGCCTTCTAGAGTGGGTTTTCCTGGTGTACAAATTTTGTTAACCCCTATTATAAGCTAATATCCAACTTTGGCAACAATCTGAGTGACAGTTTTGGAGACGAAGTCGAAAATGACCTTGACGCACAAGAAATAATTAAAATAAAAACCCAGAAAAATCACAGCAGCTCATATTGAAAAAAAATACAGTCTAAGCGCCAAAAGACATGTCCCCATGCAATTTCGAGCCAATTGGCTGTGCGGTTTCCGCGAAGAAGATTTTTTTTAAGATATGGGTCCAAAAACTCATTAAAAAATCCAAAAATCATCAGACCGTGTCAATTGGAATCAACGTGGTAGAGACCCAGCCTTGGGGCATTACCATCAAGTTTTACAGAAGACGTCAAAATGTAAATTAGGAATAGAATATCCATTGACTTGATTGATGGTTATCAATAGAAAAGGTGCATTTACCGATAAGTACCCGAATTGGAACCAAAAAAAAAATTTAAATCAGGAATCGACAGCAGTGCCACTTATTAAACAACTTTGTTGGACCCTATCACTAGAAACATATCCGCCAAGTTTTAGCTTTATATGAGTGCCTGTTCTGGAGAAGAAGTTGAAAATAGCAAAAACATACACCCACCCCCCTAAACTAGAGGCCTGCGTGAACAGTCCGTGCTCAGCTGACCTAAGCTTGTCCCACAAAATCAAGGTTGCAACTGAATAGACTTGAGTTGTGCTTTAGCTGAGTGTATATGACATTTAGAAGTGTTCCCAAGACAGTTGACCGAGCCTCTTAAAAGCACAGCCTGACTAGCAAGTCAAAGCCAAAAATTGCAGCGCCACCTGGTGAACATATTAAGATTCAGGAGTCCTTAGGAGTGTTTCTGTGTGATATTATAGCGATTGGGTCAGTAGTTTTAGAGAAGAAGATTTGTTTCTGAGATTTGCCCTAAAAAGAACAAAAAATATTAAACCCAAAATTACTGAAGTGTGACCATTTGAACCAACTTGGTAGAGGCCCACCCATGGTACATTGCCACCAAGTTTGAAGTCAAGCTGGCAAACGGTTTCAGAGCGGAAGTCAAAAATATGAATTAGCATCAGAATGCCCATCGACTTGCATGTTCATGTTTATCAATAGGAAAGGGGAATTACCGTTAAGTATCTGAATTGAAAAGATCGTTAAAAATCACGAATCCACAGCAGTGCCACCTGCTGAGCAACTTTGTTTGACCCTTTCACACGGAACATATCCAGCAAGTATTAACCTCATCTTAGTGACGGTTCTGCAGGAGAAGTCCAAAATAGCAAAAACACACCAAAAAAACATTTTAAAAAATAGGAAAATAATTGCAGCGTCACCTGCTGAATTAACTAAGAACAAGGCGTCTCTAAGAGTGCTTCTGTGATATACCAAAGCAATTGGGTGAGCGGTTTTGGAAAAGATTCTTTAAAATTTGCCCCAAAAAGAACAAAACAGATCATGAAAAATTACAAAATCACTGAAGCGTGACCATTTGAACAAACTTGGTGAAGACCCACCAAAGGTACATTGCAATGAAGTTTGAAGTGAATCTGGCAAACGGTTTTTGAGAAGAAGTCGAAAATGTGAATTGTCGAGAGACGACGGCTGACGGACGGACGACGGACGGACAAATAAGCTCAGCTAACTGACAAGTCAGCTACGCTAAAAATTGACATTGGTTGGAGCGGTCTGTAGGTTGTATTCCCTGGTCAACATGGACACGTTCCTGTTCAACCCATTGACAGAAACAAGTAGTTGAAGCAGTCATGTGAGTCATATTTTCCGTTCCATGCTGCGCTTTCATTCTTTTTATTTATTTATTTATTTTAAATCAAAATATGAGATGAAGCCAATAGATTGCTATTCCAGTAGGAAACGGCAAAAATGGCCGATAACACATTTTCCTCTGCAGACGTTCAACTGAGACAAAAGTCGGGTAAATAAAACAAGAGAAGTTCCATTTGGCACTTAATTTAACAAATGTAATGCTAAAGAATGCAAAATTAAACTTTTAGAGAATACAAACGGTTATGCAGTATTACATTACCTCCAACTTAAAACTACAAGATTCAATTGTAATCTTCCAACATATCTATACTTTACAGACCCTCCAGTTCGATTTGTTCAATGATATTATGCCAAAAAATAAATTGGCAAAATATGCCTATTTACGCGACGTTAACATCATTCATTTCAAAGCATGTCACTTGCACGCACACACACACACACACACTACATATATATATATATATATATATATATATATATATATATATATATATATATATATATATATATATAGTTACAACTATCAAAATGATCTGTTCCATGCTATATCATTAATACAAATGTCCAAGATACACAGACGGACTGCTCGCAACTACAAATAAATTTGCTTGGCAACACATTTTAGTCTGATAGTAGTAATTTTCCTAAACAGCCACTGCTGAGCATAGGTTCGGCTGTGGACGTGTTTCTTAGAAATACAACTACAACATCGTTTCTGTGTAAGGCACAGGTACCTTCTAGTCTACTATGGGATATAAGATATGGGGGTTTTCAAACCGGCTCTGATTAGCTCGCAACTGTCATTCTGCTGCGGTGCATTTACTTATTCAGTGACCTGCACAGTCAGAACACATCTATATAACAATTGGAATGGACCATGTGCCTGGTACACATTAAACATTTTGAAAATGAACCATTGCCTGAACGCTCTCGATCCGCATTACTGTACGTCGTAGAAATTCCGGATGCCGCTCAAATATGGTTCCCAGTTACAGTTGTTTTTAAAACACTATATCTGTAAATGTAGTTTCATATTTAAATTGCCTCTATAACAATGTGGATGTAAATTAACGAATGGATTCTAATTGTTTCGTGGCTGGGGTGTGTCCTGTACCTTCCTGGCATAACAATACATCCTGAGCGCTGGCGGGAGTAATCTCACATAGTTCGAAATCCTGTGATAAAGAACTTCACACTTTCTTTACTTGGTGAATTGAAGCGTCTGTTTCGGGGGAATTATCATGATTGGTCTAAAATCTGTGACCGTCCCTGATACATACGAAGACCAGAGATTGTCTGAAAGAAAACCACGAAAAAATGTGGCTAACTGGTTTCGCTTGTGATGCTCAAACGTCCACTCATTTCTGCTTTGTATACAAAATTACACTTTGCTCGAGTTTTTTGGACTTTAAATACAGATATTCCCGGCGAGTTTTCGCAAGAAAATGGACCTTGGTGACGCATTTTACATTTTCAATGATATTCAACACAGCAGAGAATGACTGGGCAAATGTGCCAGGTTCATGCAGGAAATGAAATATAATAGCATAGCCCTACATGTCTATGATTGGTTATATTTTAACTTTGCCCTGGCCAATGTTGACAAAAGATTTATGCAGGAGACGACACATAATAGCACATCCCTGCATGTCTTTGATTGGTTACAATTTAAATTAGTCTGTCCACTTTTAAATTTAGCTGTTGTTGTTGTTTTTCTTTTCTTTTTTTTTTTTTTTTGTTTTGTTTTTTTGTTTTTTTGTTTTGTTTTGTTTTTGTTTTATTGTTTGTTTGTTTTTGTTTTTGTTTTTTGTTTGTTTGGGGTTTTTTTTGTTTGTTTTGCTTGTTTGTTTGTTTGTTTTTTGTTTCTTTTTTGTTTGGTTTTTATTTTATTTTATTTGGGGGGTGTTGTTTTTTGTTCTTATTTTTTGTTTTATTTTGTTTGTTTTTGTTTATAATTTTTTTTTTCTTGTTTTGGAAAAAGTCCTACAAATTTTCATACCTGTGCTACATTCATAGTCTTTGACAATCGCCCATGCACTCAAGTGGCTGAAGCCGCGTGGACCATTAGAATAGTGCGAGCCAACAGCGTTCCTCGGTGTGCTTTCTACACATTACATTGAAAGCGCATTGAATTGAGTGAAAGTATGTTAACATGTTGGTTTGCCTTCCATAATAGTAAGCCTACATTAGAAAGGTTCTTGTCTCCTGACCATTCAACGTGGCTTTCTATGTTGTCAATATATCGGCATTGGTCTTATTTGGAAGTTTTCCACTGGATTGATAACAGGAGAAATCGCCTCCCATTCAGTACCTTGTTTGTGCCGATCTGGTCTGTTACACCACGGCCAGGTCAGTTTTCTACATGAACATTCCACTGGAACTCTAGCCTACAGGGTACCGGAAGGCAAGCAGTTAGACAAAATTACCTTAAATAGCTTCATCTGGTCACCTTTCTAAGTATCTTGGCGGTAACAATACTAATAATACCAGTTCCCCGCAACCGTGACACGGTGGGGGGACATCACCATGAAGTGGCGCCTTGTGGATGTTCGACTGGCTTGTTAGTTCAACAATTTTTGCATGATTATCAACGTTCAGGGTACATCAAAGTTTGTATTTTTCTCTTGACTGCAACAGTGAATAAACCATCGTGTCTTTAATACCAATAAGGGGGGCAGTTATCACGTTTTGACTTTTACAAATATTAAGAACAAGATATTTAAAAAAAAATGGTGGCGATTTCTTATCACAAAACTGACACGTCACACGTTAATTTCTATGAATATATACAAGGAGTTTATGGAATTTTGCACGCAACGGAAAGATATTTAGTCTTTTATTATCTATGGATTATGTTTTTTTGAAAATATATATTGGTGCAATAGATTTCATTTTGTAGACCCTGACCAAGGATAGTGAAAATTTTTACCAGAGCAGAGCCAGCATGTATTTAAAGTTTGGTGCACTGTACATCACTCAGTGGCTAGTTCATGCTGTAAATTCCAATTTCGCACTTCTGTGAAGAAATTCCTATTTTATTTAGTTCTACCCTCTTGCGGTCGCTCTAAAATAAAGGTCAATGTGATGGGGCTCTTTGCACTTGTCTTGAAAAGCATGATAATCTTGTTGATCAACGCGTGCACACAGATATCATGTTCCAGCCGTTGATCTTATAAATGGTTAGCACACCATATGGCAAATAGGATTCTTCCTTATCCAGCACATTCATTGTTAACACATAAAGACCTGATTCTTATATAAATATATCAACTTACAAGGCTTTTTTTTCAATTGAACACAGAAAGGGTAGCATTGTGTTTAAGTCCATTAAGCTTCGACATTACATTTATTATAATGGTGGTTAAACACACACTTTGGTTGAGTCAAAGTACTTCCCTCCGTCGCCTTGAAACTGAAAAAAAGAGAACTGTCGTGCTAATTATATTCAGCAATAAGTATGCTATCATATGAAGAGAAATCAATTTACATTTAAACTTGCAGAGATTTCACTTTTGAAATCAAGTTAGTATTTTGGAACATATTCTGTATAGTTTAACTTTGTAATGGCGAGACTGGTAGCTCATGCACTTGCAACAGGCTCGTCCGCAAACTCCTCGTATAACCGCGTAAAGGCGATGTGTTTTGCTGTGCGTTGGCCAATACAGCACGCACAGAGTCAACAAAGCAGATACACAGCCTTTGTATCTCCCCAGCTTTGGCAAGGTCCCATACAATGATTCCACTATTATGTTAAGGTATATGGTGTCTGTTAGGCGCTGATCCTTTTTACACACACACTGGGATGAAAATTGTCTTGGGTTACTAATTCCATGTAAGTGGTTCACTGTAAAATCAGACAGTTTGGCTTAAGACGAAGCTTAACGTCTTAAGGAAACATGATTGGAATCATTGCAAACACATATAAAAAATACTACCGTGGAATAATCGGACAGGATTTGCGTTGATTTCCTGACGTATTACCATCAGACTTAAACCTGTTTTCTACTATAATGTTTTGTCCAGATTCGTACTCCTGCAGTATTACCTACAGTACTAAGGAATCACTTGCGGCAGCCAGGGTGACGACCGCGTTGCGTGCCTATACACATACAAATGTGTCTTCACTACTGGCCAGCGACATAAACATACATCAGTTTACCAACGAAGTGTTCATTTTATATATATATATATATATATATATATATATATATATATATATATACGAAATATGTGTCAATAGGAATGTTTGAAGCATGAACTTTGTTACAGCTGTAAAGTCAGAAATATAAAAAAGAAAAGCTTCTTTGTGCTTCTATTTTGATAAAAGATTTTTATACGATGTACATATATTTGTTACAACACGTGTGGTAAGTTTGTAAGCTAAATGGATTGCTACTTTCTAGTGTTTCACACTTCAACTACACAACAGAAAATGTACCTAGAACTCAGTGTGATCGGGAAACAAAGACGAATCCGGTAAAATATATTTCTTCACAATTTTTCAGAGCCATGGGTACGTTCTTTGTATGTTCTTCAACGTCTTCATTCGAAAATCTCCGAAGTTTACAAAATGTTGATGCTTTTCGTCCCAGAAGACACTTGGGTACTCAGAACATTTTCAGGAAAAGATATTGGCGAGATCTTATCACTTGACTTCTTCTGGATTACCAATACAAGAAGCCACGCAGTTAGCCTCTGACGCCCTTATTAGTAGAATATTGTCTAGAATCGATCGTCTGTGCTCTCTTGGTCTGATGTTCTTTCAATGACATTTTTTCGCCTTAAGCTCATCGTAGTGTTACATCGAGAATTTTCCACTCAAAAATGCGTAATAATCAATTAAATATCTGTACTCATAACAATGTTTGAATAAAGTGCCAAAAGATCTGTATTGTCACCAAAAATATGACGATTGCCTCTGCTTGTCAGACATTCAATCTCCTTTTTTTTTTTTTTTGCTTTTTTTTTTGTTTGTTTGTTTGTTTGTTTGTTTTGTTTTGTTTTGTTTGTTTGTTTGTTTGTTTTTTGCTCAGAACGTCGTCAAAGACATATCGGGCCTTGGAGGCCATCACTAGAACGGCAAATTGACAGAAACCTTGCGGAAAACCTGATAAAAGAAAGAGAATATAAATAGAGAAGCATCATATCATGCATCCGATATCTATATTAAATGTCATTCCGTGTAACTATTTTGATTGCTGTGTTTACGTCCCCTAGATTTTAATTTATAAATGATATATTTCAAAGTATATATATTTTTTTGGGTTTAGGTTCAGGATGTTAGATTATCATATGATGATACTTTCCTTTCATATCTTGTTCTTCAATATTCCTGCCATTCTTTCCAAAGGATAACATTTGCACCTCTTAATTCTGTTTACATGCAATACAGTACAAAAAAACCACAAATATACTCTAGTCATCTCATTCGCAGGACCATTTATACTGGTCGTCTTTAAAGCTACTGTTAAACTACATATGTCCAGACATTTCTTTCTCCAAAATACGCCAACTCCAACACACAATTTGTTATTTTGACGGGTACAATTTACTTTTATCTTTCATATCTGCCTCCTGGCAAAGAACAAAAAAAGACATAGCATCCTTTAACTCTGAACCCCACAACGTCACGCTGGGGCTCAATGCCTTTGTTTGCAAGATGAACAAGCTTAGTGAAGTATAGTCAAACGCTTGGGGTATAAAATTACTCGTCGTTCAATTTGCCAAAAGCAAAATGGATCGGGATATAACTTTTCTATGAGTAGATGTGCAAACTTTATCTAAGAAGCACTGCAGTGCGGAGAAATGTGGGGTTAGTATTGACGGACAGCAAAGGTACGGGCAGTGATCCTACAATATCACGAAAAAGAGCTCTTCAAACGCAGTTTGTGTTTCTACTGCGCTTGGGCGACAACATAAATGCCACCAAAAAAAAGAGAACAATCTGGTAGCCTTGGTATTATAGTCACTTCAAAAGACAGGTCGTGCTGAATAAATAAATCTCTTTGCATGTTGATTACCAAAGACATGTCTAACCTACCATTATGCTCCTGTGGCAAGCCCATACAATGGCCATCCCTTGTGCTTTATTATGGCCACTACCTGCAGAATTCACGTGACATGTGACACTAACGACCGGTAAGGCACAGGTCATTCCGTAAGTGTCAACTGCTTTGATTTCATCACAGATGAGAAGATACGGGGATAGCAGGTGACGATATATTGCTCCTGAACCGGGAGACAGCAGGACGCCTCACGGAAGAACATGCCTCAATGAGCTCTGGACTTATTTTCGTTTCGTTTTCACCGCCTTTTATAAAGGAATCGAGATCCTATATACTTAAGCAATTAAGCATGGGATGTAAGTGATTAGGACTGGACATGTCCATGATTAATAGCTAGGGACACTGGTGCATACATAACTTGGTCTTCTAGTGACATTTTTGCTCCATTCATGCCATTTTACGTCTTTCACAAATGGTGCACCGAAAATGCTTACTCTTTCATAATGATACAAGGTATTGAACATACCCAGTGGCAGACCTCAGTAAATTAAACATTGACTATGGGTCTATATAAGACCAAGCTGTGGTCTGACGTACAAACCTACTCCCACCTGACGTCTATATTCATATACACCCCCTACTTGCCTTCTCACCTGTGAACGCGTCGTTCACAAAAGGCGCATTAAGAAATTGCAAATAATCTTTTGGGGAGCTAAGTGTCTTTGCACCCTGGGTGAACACGTTGGGCTAATGAGATGAGAGTTCAATAGCGCAAGCTGCCTGGCTATCTAGGGATGGCACCACATGGGGAACAACTGGGGCGTACACAAAGAGATGACCACTGGATTTCACTCATACCCTAATTGCCATTGGCTACACCCTTCCAATTGCATCAATTCTGTGTCCACCTGAGTATGGTGCACTTAACAGTTGCTTAATTTCATTGACATCAAAAGTGATTCGATGTTGGAATACTTGCAATCAAAGCATTTGGACTATCCTACTCTTCTAAGCAGGATATCCATCTGATATATAAATTAGGATTGGTCTTTTAAATTGATTATTGTCACCCGGGTTACTTTCATTGTGATCTCAAAATGTACAGGCTTTATTGCTTTAAAAATAAACCCATGTTGTTTATGCAATATAACCTTCAGGCAAACTGGACTCAGCGTCTTCTAACATATGCCCTCCAGGATAGCATCTTTGATAGTTGATGGCTATTCTTAAGAAAAAAGGGAACAAAATGTTGACAGAATACTGCGGTGCTCCAGTCCCCCCTCCCCCCCCCCCCAAAAAAAAAGGAAAAAAACTCAAGTTAGCTGTTATTAAGAAAGAGGAAATTTGTTTCTCTTAACACGTTCAAAAACATCGGTCTATTAGAAATGTATCATAAGTAGTGAACTTTAAACCTGTTGAGTGGCTGTCACTTGTCCTATGCCCTACTTTCCAATGAAATATGTGGAAATCCATGCAGTAATATGACAAAATGTCAACCCTGCACAAAGATTTAATTAAATATACGTGGCATACAAATCAATTCCCATCAAAATCCGAGACCTTGTCGCTAGGCAACGCTGCCAATCGGCTGTCATGATACGCCCATACTGATGGAAAACGAAAATGTTCCTAATATTCATGGAAATAAAGAATGCATATTCTAAGTATATAGCGACTCTTCCTTATACCAAGCTCAGTTAACGTTTGGAGAAGACTATTACTTTTCAAAAACTTGATTATTTTATCTACGAGGCAGGTTTGACACGAGGAATACGTTTCACTATGTTCGAAACAAGGAACTGCAGGCACGTACAGTTACTTCCTTGATGAGTGTAATGCCAAGCAGTACCACAGCTGACATGATTGTCTTGTGTAATTATTTCAAACTTTAGCGGGAAATGCAGTCTGGAATCTTGTTCTCCAATCACTCGATAAAACATCTTCAATCCAGCCGCCGTGACCTTATTTTGCTAATAATCTACTTTAGCAAGACTCACAAACAAACAAACAAACAAACAAACAAACAAAATAAATGAATGAATGAATGAATAAATAAATAAATAAATAAATAAATGAATGAATGAATGAATGAATGAATGAATGAATATATAAACAAATAAATAAATAAATAAATAAATAAATAAATAAATAAATAAATAAATAAATAAATAAATAAATAAATAAATAAATAAATAAATAAATAAATAAATAAATAAATAAATAAATAAATAAATAAATAAATAAATAAATAAATAAATAAATAAATAAATAAATAAATAAATAAATAAATAAATAAATAATGTCACAGAGGAAGCAAAGTCATACAATCATGTAGGCATCAGGCATGCCAGAAGCACTCGATGCGCAGTATCTTGTGAGACTTTGGCGAAACTTAAGTCGCGTATGCGGCAAACCAACAATATAAAGAATTTACTATGGACTGTGCTGTGGAATAATGGAATCGATACACCAATGCATCTGTAAGAAACTGATTTTCTCTGTTGCCATTTCTGTCGTGAGCACCACTTAATCATAAAATCAATCTTTAAATTCATCCCATCTTGTGACCTACATTTGTTCGCTATTACTGTATTGATCAACTCTATCACGGGTTTTTAATGATAATGGATTGTTCTCTCTTATCCAGGGATGTGACCCCATTACAAAATAATCAAGCGCCACTTTCTAATTTGAAACGGTGGTCACACTATGCCTCGTCCCTGGATACCGGGAGACAATTCATCCACTACTATTTTCACTCACATATTAATAGACACACTTTGCATAGAATATCATTACCCTGAGAATGGTAGAATGGTAGAAGTAGTATTGCCCATAGCGAGTACAGGCAAAGTCAACTTCAAAATGTCACCGACTCTTAGATATTACAACATAGACTTTACGTCTTTTATAGCATCTAAGTCATAAGTTTATGTTGATAATGTACCAAAATACCAGCAGAATACGAACATATATAGAAAGCTATTCCTATTAGAACACTGATTCTCACTTACATTTGACCAATCAATGTTACTTTAATGAAGGAACAACGTGCCTAGTGTGAATATAACGATTGAATTTAAACAGGACACATCTGTCAAATTTGATGTGACCAAGTAATCTTGTAAGTTACTGAACTACATAATCAATACGAAAATCAGACTTCAAAGCAACACACTAAAGACCCAGTTGATGATATCTGGTTATTTTGCCTTTTTTATTAATGTTTTCCCCTCATATTTCTGATTTTTATTTATATAGTTCCATTTTTGATGCTCAATTTCAATTGCATTAATTAGGGAGTTTGACAACTCCTTCCTTTCTTTTGATTACAGGTTCTTGTTTTGCAATAATTTTTCGTTTTATTACAACTCACCATCATGCCTATGTTTCACTGGCAGCAACCTCTGGTCTGCCTGCTGACTTCTACTTAGTCTCAGACTGACGTCACCTTCTTCGCTTGCCCCATGCCCACTGTCGCTGTTTGACACGCTCACTGAGCATGCGCTGTCCGCGTCTGAGTCCACTAAACCCTGTAATGAGCAGGACAAATATTTTCCATGTAATTATCACACAATACAACTTGATGCGTTTTTAAACAGGTTAAATATTTACCAGGCACCTGCACTTCTCAAGTGAATTAATGTTTTTCTTTTGCTTCTTGGCTTACAAGTCTGCCCTGAGGTGCAGGCGGCTGCTGTGCTTTGTACAGCCGTTTAGGACAAATGCTGGAATCCGATAGTTCTGCTGTATATACTCTATTTGTTTCTTTGTTTTGTAGTTTCACTTTCTATGTATTTTTAAGTGTCTATTATTTTTTTTTCTCTGTCCGTCGGGCTGGTCATCTGCCTACCTACCTACCAACCCGCCTATCTACAACCTACCTACCCACCCACCAAACTCACCAAACTATGTATCTATCTATCTATCTATCTATCTATCTATCTATCTATCTATCTATCTATCTATCTATCTATCTATCTATCTATCTATCTATCTATCTATCTATCTATCTATCTATCTATCTATCTATCTATCTATCTATCTATCTATCTATCTATCTATCTATCTATCTATCTATCTACCTACCTACCTACCTATCTATCTATCTATCTACCTATCTATCTATCTATCTATCTATCTATCTATCTATCTATCTATCCATCCATCCATCCATCTATCCATCCATCCATCCATTCATCCATCTATCTATCTATCTACCTGCCTGCCTGTCTGCCCGTCCGTCTGTGTGTCTATGTCTTTATGCTTATTCATTTTTTGATTTAGCAATTTTGCTTTTTAGGGATTTGGTGTTTTGAAGATGTAACAATAAAAAGAGATCTGTGAACATTTTGATAACACGCCGATGCGATCGATCATAACCAAATATATATCATCGCTGAACATGTCTAATTTTTTTCTACTGGTATGATCTATCAACATGCCGAGTTTCATCAAATGTAGATTTCTCTACCATATGTATCTGGCATATCACCCATATATGGCTATTCTAAAGTACACTTTTGGCTTCACTAGCCTCGGTGTGATGGTACATTGGTAAAGCAGAGGATTCTAAAAGGCATGAATACGTGTATTTCGAATGCTACGAGTGCAAACAAGAAAATACAATTGTCTCCCTGCGAACATAGCGGGACTTTCTTTGCATAAAACACTGTTTAAACGTACATATTAATGGATATAGAAATGCGGTTATAAATGTCACGTTGCACAAAAAGCAGACTTTGAATTGTGTGTGGTGTTTTCTTGATGCGCTCTTTCACACACGACGACTTTAACAACAAACGACAACAAATAGGTCCTTTTGCGCCATCACAAATTTAGCCATGGGAAGAGCATGGATCTATAATGGATGCCTATTTCAAATAGATTTTAAGTTTGAGATTATTCAATTTCTCACACAGATGTGTTTATATGAATGCTACGCAATGTCGTGCGGAAATACACTACATTCAGCACTCATACGTACGAGTGTAATATTTGCATACGAGATTCAATATCAAGAATATTAGCAGTGCTCTGTTCTTCGGTAAGATAGAGATTGAAATAAAATAGTAGCCTGTGCTATGCAGTTGATACATTTACATACTGTGCACCAAAATAATGACCCTGCCCCGCTCAGTTCAAATGGGATACCTACAACATATGGTCTGTTACGCCGGCAAAAAGAAGCTCCAATATGACAAAAACATACCAAAAAACCCAGACACTGCGTAATAGTCGTGGAAAATTGGCTGTTTTACTGACGGATATTTCAAAACAAAATCGTGTTGTATGTATATTGAGTCCTATACTTTTGCAACATAAATAGACAATATTGTTCCGGTTATCTGTATTTATAAATAAAATTCTTGTCACGTCATTTCAAAACTGTTAAAGTCATCATCAATATCGTGTTTTTCGTCATGCCAAAATGTATATGTCACGTTGAAGTTTACTTTGGATATAACTGAAACCAGAAATATTCCCTTTATATTTCAAAATGGAAAGTCAGTTAATGAGTCTCCTTTATTCTTTGAAATTAATTTTGTAAACCAATAAACCACAAATAATTCCTTAATTAATATCACCGTTGTCAAAATAACAGGATAGTCCTGGAGTATGTCAATTATGTAACGCTTGCTAATGATAATGCAATGAATTTAAAAACAATTAAGGAAGCGTGTCACATAGACAATTACCAACTGAACTTTGATAGAATTAGTACAATCCAGGTCTATCGTTCTGGGCGCGATATTGAACCAATGGCCAGGGGATAGCCTTGGAAGTAAACTAGTGTCACGCGTGATGGTACTGATCTGGGAAAGTAAGAAGTTTCACCGACAGCTGCTTGAGCACCACAGCTCCATTTAAAACTACAAATTTGAGTCTGGCGTCGCCAAGTAGAGAATAATGCACGATAGACTCTTATTTACCAACTGACCGACGAAGAATCCAAACAATGTAGCGTGTATTGCATGCCAGTGTGACAGGTGACTGGAACTGGTCATTTTTGTGGTTCCTACTGTATGGTGGTACTGCTTCTGCAGTTCTGCCAAACCCACCTGTCAAAGCGTATTTACCCTCGCTCGGTAGATCCTAACAACTCTTTAACCCCGCAGGCAATCTTAATCAGCCCTATTATGTGTATTACGCTATTCAAAAATCTGCTACATTTCTATTTCTCTCGCGAAGGTTCAGATTTAAGGCGCACACGGCTTTGGAGTGGCTGACTAAACCCTACTTGGAAAACGGAAAATTGGATACCCATAGGAGCATGAGGGTTTTCCAGTCAGTGACTCTAAAAGCTTTCCAAAGCATCACACACATGTGATCACACTTGCGAAAGGAAGAATATCTTACGTACGGATGTTTACCCAAAAAGAAGACCAATATGTTTTTACACCTTTCAATATCCAACCGGACACACAATCTTGTGGTATCTAAGATTTGATCTCTATGTATGAACTTAATGGAGTCTTGACAAGAATAATCTATATTACAATCTGCAGGTAGTCCCAATCCGAGACTATGTATGTATATATATATATATATATATATATATATATATATATATATATATATATATATATATATATATATATATATATATATATATATATATATATATATATATATATATGACTACCAACTCAATTTACACAAATTAGGTACATGAATTGGAATTGGAAAGTGCAAAAGCAGTTTTTTCCGTTTTGGACAAAATAATGCATATCATAATATGGTAGGTATACTTGCTTAGGAAATAAAAAGAACAGGCACAATCATAATTCAAGTGTGTAGATATTTCGAAGACGATATATACATTGTGATAATAATAAAATCGGATAGTTTGAAAATGTCAGTGTTCATACAGTTGTATAGTAGTTGTGGTACCTTGTGCTTTACCTACCAATCATACAGTACAAATTCTCCCAACAAAAATATTTTGCACCGTGTGAGTGGAACCTTACGGCCATTTCCCTCAGAAGAAAGTACAAATGAATTTATGCAATTCCATTTCAATAGTCTAAAAAAATCGAGAAAAAAAAACACCAAGCCCAATAACACAAAACACAGTGATATGTAAAATCACAAAACCGTTTCTTTGAAATAAAAGGGCAGAATCATGTTGGGATGTCGTAAACAAAGTTCAAGAAACAATTCTTTACAATTATTTACACGGAATGCCCGGAAGCCTTGCGATCTATTCATTCCGCTGATTTTCAGACACGCGTGGTATGCCTCTCTAACACATGGTCACAAATATCTTTTGTGACCACGGAACGGCCGGGTCCCGAACCAGCAACCTGACCCGAAAATGGGAAACGCACATACCCGCTGTACCAAACCCCTTTCCCTAAAAAGAGTGATTCAATGGAGCCAGGTATACGTCAAAGCCATCATCGGCACTACCCAGTCCATTGTATTTTTTCCAGTACAAT
Organism: Hermodice carunculata; assembly: GCA_964020975.1. Classification (NCBI taxonomy): domain Eukaryota; kingdom Metazoa; phylum Annelida; class Polychaeta; order Eunicida; family Amphinomidae; genus Hermodice; species Hermodice carunculata. The sequence continues at coordinate 8,303,640 of OZ026619.1, forward strand.
TTTCTTAAAATCAAGAAACAAAAAGAAACCAATATAATCGTAATTTCTTGGGTGGGATTGCGCGGTCATCATAAGTTTCTGTCACACGTATACGCGCGTGCACACACACAGACGCACACAGAGACACACACACACATATACATATATATATATATATATATGTGTGTGTGTGTGTGTGTGTGTGTGTGTGTGTGTGTGTGTGTGTGTACGAATAGCTGTTAATTGGCTTTGTAAGCATCACATATACAATGTTATGTAAAATTGTAACGAAAAAAAAATCAATTTTAATTGGTAGTCAAATATGTTAAAAAGTTTTCGCCATAACACCAGTAACAATAACATTATAAATAGCTTTTGTATGGTACTCCTGATAAACTCTAGATACTAATGGAAAAAATAAGATGACAACAGAAATGTATGAAACGCAAAATAAACATTTATGATAAATAATGCTGTAACATACATAAGACAGTACAGCAAAAAGGTAGGAAAGTTGTTCAATATATAAGTAAAAACATAATAGGCAGGCATAAGGACGTAGATAGTAAAAGTAAATGGTATTGATGACATTGAAAGTCTGAACGTTCTCTGTTTATAGCACAATAAAGTAGTAATTCACTAAAAGATGAGGTACAATGTGTAACTCATAAAACAGTCTTTCACATATGAGTAAAAGACAGCACTTAGCCCATAAAGCAGCCCAACCGATACAAAATAAGACACAGTGTTAATCGCAAACAACAACTCTCACAGGAATAAAACACCATGGCGGTTTCTGATTGTACCATCTATGTCATAAAGAACCACTTTCATGGAAATAAATCGCCATGTCGATTGCTTCATGTGTCATCTCACTAATAAAATAGTTGGAAAACGGCGTGTCCTTGCAGAATTTCAATTGCAAAAGCGAACATTTCTGTTCAAGTATAACTACTGCAACGATTTATTGCCCTGGTTTATTTTGTGGATTCAACGGCCGCAAAGGACAGATAACTTGCTGCTGCAAATAAAAGCAACTTGCTTTACCAAAGATACAAGGTTCTTTCAAAAACGACCGTATTCAATTTTTGTCATGCAAATCGTCTCTTTGATGTTGTTGTAGATGAAACGAGTTAAACCTGAAAAAACAAATTGAACCGCTACCGTGGGTTGTTTTGACGTTACTAACTTCTATAGAAATGAACTGCACCCATGATCAATTGGATCTTAATGAAGTATTTTAGATATGCCCAAAGGGGTAACAGCAAAAATCACGGAACCACATGATAAACGCTCCCTGAAGCAGACAAGGCAAAGTGACAAAGCCATCTAAAGAAAGCAGAGGTGAAAGGAGATGTCCTTTATAGTTCGATAAACACAATTACAGAATTACGATTGGTAATATCGCATCCTTGAAATCAGAACATGTAATCAGTTTTCGAGAACAGTGAAATAATGAGTAGCTTCTTAGGCAGTCATGGAATGTACTTGTCGACAAAAGACTCCTCTCGACAAGCGTGGACGTTCCTCTGATAAGTAAACATATGCAAGTACCGCTTGTGCATTGGCGTTCTTATAAGTTCTTTCTACCCCCAGAGATTGAAGAGCGTTGTTGAATAGGTTGGAGTAATTGCCTTTCGCTCATTAAACGCCGGATAGCAGAGAGACGAAAAAGTTTGGACGTTGAATGTAAAAATGGCCAATGTTTGGATCAACATTTCTCTAAAACCGTGTATTTGAAGCAAACAGTAGACCATGCAATAAACATTATATGCCGAGACCACAAATGGCACAAATAATTATATAGACAATATGACGAGGTACGGCTAATCATGTAGGCTTACGGTTGCTCAGTAGCTTCAAAGCAACACCAGCCTGCATCACATGAGTTCTTGTATATAATATGTAGGACCGCATCTCACCTTAAAATGCTCATTCTTGATGGATTCACAGCTGTGTTGAAATCTCACTGAGCGTAAACGTTTACTTCGTGAATTGGCTCTGGGAAAACATTTTGTCATGTGCAGTTCAAGCGAGTTTATATATTCTTTGGGCTCTTGTGTGTTTGTAAGAAAACATGCTGGTATCTTATCTACAGAGAACTATGCCCATTATGTTGTGGTTTATTTTACTTTTACTTCATTCATCTTAAGGGAAATGACTATTGAGATTTGCTTTGTGTCTCTAGTAAAAATACCCGAAACATTTGCTGGGCTTAAGTCAACACTAGCCAAGTATCGGTTAACTACATAAGAAAACATGGCACAATTGCTCACAATGGCCGTCTCAGACACCTTCATTGTGTACTTAGAGTTAGATAAGACAGGGATGTCATCATTTAATTTCACGTGCACACTTTTCAATTGCACATCTGTGTCACAGGACCAGATCAAAGGAAAACAGGGGAGATATTAAAACATGCTGTTTTTTTTTCTTCTTCTTTGGTTCTTATACTGAGCAAAACTTTAGATGCTAAAGAACTCTGTCCAGACCTCTTGTCCCCTTGACCGGATATACGTGTGTATTAGCCCTATTGTAATAAACAGGATGAATGTACTTCAAAATATGGTATAGAAGCATGAGATTTACTTTGAGGACCAGCAAATAGGATTCATCACCATTCCTTTTCCACTTTCTCTCTAGACAGTTGCCTGCGAAACAGACTCACTTGGTGTTATTTTTGAAGGTTATATGGCAAACGGCAGAATGCTGTTTAGTAGCCAATCAATATTGACATAATCAGCTGTTTTTATGAAATACCTATGATCTTCAATAGCTGTGTCTTACTGTCAACTTGGTTAAAAAGCTAATGACCAACGGCCACCTCAGCTTAAACATGAATAACAAACGGGGGGGGGGGGGATTTTTACACATTCGCCGCATTTATATAAGATAACAAAGCAACTTTATACACTCTTTGAAAAAAAAATACGTACATGACACGCATATTATAGAAAAGTCTCGACTTCAAATGCCTGGTTTGCTTTCATTCCAAGAATGCGTCTTTACTATTTCTTACAGGATGACAGTTTAGTACTAACAGGTAGGTGTTTTGATAAGACGTTGTGCGGTGAGAGATCCGAGTAACTCCGATATTCCAGTGAGTCATGGATGTATGACAATATGCAACACAGTTGATAAATTAAGATTATGTGCATTTTTAAAAATGCAATCTGGCAGTTAACACAGAGTGCATCACAACTTAATTGGAAAATTATGAAGACGACAGTAGATGTAACACACCCTGACTGTCTACGTGTGTAGTGATAATATTTTCCTCGATATATTTTTGGCACCAAATATTACCTAATTCTCTAAATTATATGCAGTTTGCACCTGATATTTTTACCAGTTTCTGAACACTGTCAGCTGGCATGATATTCCTCGGTCCGACATCATTTATTTGTCAACTGATACTTTTTTATGAACATTTGTTTTCAGGAAGACGTCGAGTGTCTGCACTATCACCTCCAGTATCATTGCTACATGACGGTACACAGCGTGCTTTTCAACTATTTTTCCTGTTTTGTTTTCAGAAAGTTTGTTTTATGCGACTTTTTGTTTCATATCACTTTCAATCAAAATTTTTATCATAATTATGATCACAAATGATAATACTCTGCAAGCATATGGTCATGAATTTTACAGAAAACGCGTATTTACATAGGATAGCTCTAATTTTCTGCTGCTTATTTTCACAAAAAATACTTATGCTTGATTTTGCTAAACTGGGGTAACCTTTTAAAATAAGTATAATTTCATGTGCATGTTAATAATTCTAGGCACGATCTTAGCAATTTCAATATGGTGGACCTTATCAAGGGATGCGTGAAACGTTTGAAGACATTTTGTAATGGCCAGTGCCTTGCTAAAAAAAAAAAAAAAAACAAAAAACAAAAAAAAAAAAAACAACAAAACAACAAAACAACAAAACAAAACAAAACAAAAAAAACAAAAAACAAACAAACAAACAAACAAAAAAAAAAAAACAAAAAAAAAAAAAAAAAAACAAACAAACAAAAAAAAAAAAAAAAAACAACCAAAACAATGACTTTGTCATCGCACATCACGGGGTATTCTCCTCTTAGTTACATCACTTTGTCGGACATTTCGTCAACACAATTTTAGTCTATGTAGTTTTTTCCAGATGGCAGATTTAACTGTCATTTTGTCAAAATTAATGGGGCCGAATGTGACAGAAGCAGTTGATACCACGACCATCATTTCTCTGCTACTTTTTGGGATTTTCCCACGCAAAATGTATTTTGGCATTATGGAAGGCATGTCATCAACGTACATTTCCCTCGCTTATATTAAACGAGTAATTCCTGCAAAAACATATACAGCATTTTTTAGAAAAAAAAACAAACTAAGATTAGAAACGAAGTAATACGTATTATGGGCAGACCACGTCTACTATATACATTTCATTTTGTGGGTTAGCACACACAGGGATCCCAACAGAACTTGTTTCAGCACTTTGCCAGTCTATGTTGATCTATACAACTTTGTCAGGACTAGGTCAGTTTGAGCTATACATACCTGAACAACGGAGGCAAACTGCACTTTTTCTCTCCCCATATGATAGGAGGTCTGACTGTCTAACATCTGGTTGGTATGCTTCAGCCACATCTCTGTGCGAGCATGGTCTGGACTCTCCTTTTCATCAAAGTCACCATCATCAGCAGCAGCAATCTGACACTCAGATGATGTCACTTGAAGATCCGAGCTATCGTTCTTGCCACATTTGCCTTCCATGTGCCATATCTGTGACTGAGATATATATCTCTGATTGTTGTGTCGTTTCTTCCTCACCACAAAGACGATTATAGCCACGGTTAATATGACAATAACAAAACCAGTACCTCCAATTATTGATAAAATTGTAGTAAGGTTGTTACCCAAGAGGTTGGTGGGAGAAGCCCCATTGATGATGGCAGAAGCATTAATATATATATAAAGGACAGCGACTGAAGACCGTATAGGCTTGCCCCCATCTTCCACTTTTATTACAAGCCTATACGTCCTGTCTCTCCATTGACGTTCATATCTATGCGCAAATATGGTCCCTGTGTGTGAGTTGATGTCAAAAATGTTATCTTCATCTTGTTCTATCAAAGAAAATTTAAGGCGGCCATTTTGACCATAGTCTTTATCAATGGCTTTTACTTGGGTTACCTCCTCCCCCAGCCGTGGTGACGACGACACCACCACAGTGTCCCGTGTTGTGGTGGGGAACTGTATGATAGGACTGTTATCGTTTTTGTCTAGGACATATATTGTGACATTTACTTTTCCTCTCAGAGGAGGTTTACCATTATCTGTAGCCTCCACCCTCAAGTGATATATGGCCCTGCGTTCCCTGTCCAATGTATTTGTGACGAATATTTCCCCAGTAGTGGGGTTAACAACAAATAAGTTGGTGTCATTGCCTGACAGACGGTATGTTACAACATTGTATGGTTGGGTGTCGTTATCTCTCGCCTCCACTCTGCCTATTACTTCGCCAATGGCATGGTTCTCTGGCCAACCAAATAAGTAACGAGGCGCCAGAAAATGTGGCGCCTCGTCATTGACGTTGTCAATGCTGAGCACCAGAGTGCAGGTGCTTGTGCGGGCAGGAGTCCCGCCATCTGCAATCACAATTTGTTCCTCTATCATTTGAATTTCTTCATAGTCCAGCTTCATCTTAGCAGTGATAATGCCGGTGTTGGAATCAATTTGCAACTGGGATACAGGCCTTTGAAATATGAAAGAGAGTTTGGCATTGATGCCCGAATCTCTGTCAGTGGCATTTATACGTGTGATATATGCCCCTGGCTTGTTATTCTCTGCAAGACGGCTATAATACACGGTTCTAGAGCAGAGTGGTGGGTTATCATTCAGGTCCAATATGGACACGGCCAGGTGCTTTGTTGACGCTCGTGGGGGGTCACCTCGATCCAAACACCTGACCATAAGGTCATACCTGGCCTGGGATTCGCGATCAAACGACGAAGTGGTCTCTACTTTATACTCATTGGCATTCATCGGTATCATGCGAAATCTATGTTTATCATTAAGAGTACAATTAAATTGAGCATTGAGACCCTGGTCAGCGTCGGTCACTCTCAGAAATGCCACAAAGCTGGGTGGTACCGCGTTTTCTCGAACTGTAGGGTCCGGAGAACCTGTAAAAGTATTGACCATTATCTGTGGAGGGTTATCATTAACATCACTTAGCCGTACCACCAGCTTTGCATGGCTGCGCAAGGAGAACACCCCCTTGTCACTGGCTACTAAAGTTAAGGCATAATTGGTGGTGTCTTCAAAGTCCAGCGATCCCTTGATGTATATGTCTCCTGTGACCCAATTGATGCCCAGTAAGTGTGCTACACTTCTGTGGCTATGGGCAGAAAAGTTGTACGTTACCTGTCCATTGATTCCCGAGTCCGGATCGGAGGCATGGACTCTGAGAATAGTAGTCTGTATGGGGACGTCTTCACGTATTGTCACCTCATAAATGTTTTGGTCAAACTTCGGTTTGTTGTCATTTATATCTAAGACAGACACTAAAACGGAAACATTAATATTGCCTGATTTCTGCGGAAATCCCTTATCCACGGCCACTACGTTGATTTCATACGCACTCTGACTTTCGCGATCTAATTTTTTCAGCAAAAATAAATTCACATCAGTGCTGCCGTCTGGCAATTCGCTCAGTTTTAAGTCGAACAAATTTGATGGAGGATATATAGAATAATTAGCAACTCCATTTGCCGGACTGTCTAAGTCGGAAGCAGGCGGTAAAGTAAACACGGTCCCAGGTAAGGCGGACTCCGACACACCGATACGAACCTGGAGCTGGGCAAACATGGGTTCGTTGTCATTGATGTCCAGGACACGTATTGCAACTTTTAAGATTGTCAGGTAGCGCAGAGGTTGCAAAGCAACATCCAGATTTAGGATGCAGTCTTTTTGCCGTGGACATAGTGCTTCCCTGTCTACTCTTGTTTTCGTTTTGAGTACACCAGTAGTTTTGTTAATCATGAAATACTCGTCCCACTTGCGTTTTGATGCCATAAGCTGAAACGTAAATGTATTAGCTACGGCATAACCGTAACGTGAAACAAGATGAGCATCTTTAGCAAGATTTCCCACCTCAGTCCCAACACTTGTCTCCTCTGTCAAGGTATACTCCATTGAATTCCGTGGATCTGCCACTGTGAGTGCTCCAAGATAGCATATAAATACCGTCAATGAACGAAGTAAGAACATAGCGTTTGTAGGATATGTCGCCATGTTATGCCCATGTATGTGAACAGTCCGTTTGGTTAGAGTATCTATATTGCGCTCATGTGTCTGTTCCAAGCACAACAAGCCAGCACGTTGTAACTGAATGAGGTGTAGTATTCACACTTCAACAGTGCTTGTCCGAGTGCGTAATAGTAGTCTCACAATCTGCAGTGGTCAAAAGAGCAGGGCGTTGGGGCAGTTTTCTAGGAGACAGACAAGATAATGATTACAGTAAGTCCGTCCTTTTCAAATAATGATGTATATGTTGCCCTGGTCCGCGAGCCATCTGCAAAGTGTGAGCAACGTGGAGTGAAACAGCATTCTTGAGACAATGCTTCAAAGCGACACCGATACTTGAACGTCTTGCAGGAGAAGCGTACTCTCGCAACCTGCTGGGGGCGGCTCTGTGCTGTGTGTGGATTCGTCGATCGCTGTCAAGAGCGCTGCACTGTCATTACCGACTCATTGCCTGGCATTTGAAACACGTGGACCGTGCTCCTCGTCTATGTCCCATCAAAACACGTGACCCGTGACAAATTACTGAACCTACATTGTGATAGGATTTTAAGGGGCGATTTGAAGTCTCCATTTTCTTGACTTGACTGAGGAACTTTGCAGGGGCTTACTAAGAAAGAACCTATTCACCTCCCAAATTACGACTATTAACTTCAAAATTACCACAAAGTTCTACAAAAGTAGCAGGCATTAAGACTGACACCATGTCTGAAAGTAGCTTTCAAAATTGACTTAAGACGGAAGAGCAGCGCCACACCTGTTTTCACCCACAAATGCGCCATGTTGTTTATGAAAATAGTTTTTTTTTTAATAATTAGCTGTGACTTCTAGAAAATTATGATGTGTAGCTTGGCGGGGAATTGCATGCTTTATTTCAGGTGGCAGGCACTAGAAGCAATGTTCTGTTCATCAACACGACTCAGCGAGCACAGCGGGTCCAACATCACAAACATAGACTACAAAAGGCAACGAAAAAGACTGACTCTCCTTGAATGTGCGTCACTGAACTGCTGACAGCTCAAGTGCCTCCTTTGCCAAAAGTATGAGCACAATACGTACCTCCTATCGGCTGAATTGAACATTGAATTTAGCGTATTCTCTTTCAAGAATGACACAGTTACAAAAAGATTAACCTTACAACAAAGCCTTTGATAAATTCAAGTGTCTGATACCTTCCCATCACAGACAGAAAGACAGACAGACAGATATATATATATATATATATATATATATATATATATATATATATATATATATATATATATATATATACTTATATATACATGTGAGCGTGAAAGTGGCATCATCATGAGAAATTTAACACCGAGATTCCTCTATATTGTTGACCGTTGAAGTATAAAACCCTGATGAGCTCAGGGTCTAGCTTCATAGTATGTTCCATTAATTCCTCATCTTAGGATAAAACATCTGTTATAATAGCACAATACTTCAGCACTGTATATTGTGCAGCAGCTGATAGTGAGAACAAAGCGTCATATACTTCTGGATAGCTGAGCACAGGTGAAGAGGTTCATTACCGTTTCGAAAGGGCAAAAAGGTTAATTCATACCCATTCTAGTCTTTGTTAGTTATCAAAAAGCAGTGCACTTCAACTATGGATAAAAAGGCATAGATTTAGCCAATCCATCCCTTCGTAGTATTTCAGACGAAGCATAGGAAAAAAAGATAGACAAAGGAGCACTTGCATTCACAAATCCAAAATACTTCTTGACCTGACATGATTAACACCAGAAAGTAATACGAATCAAAAACATGCCGCTGTCTTTCTAAAGTCTTTAGTCAGTCAAATGTTCGCATTGCGGTTACAAGAGGGGTCGCATTCGCTTGATAGAAACACGGAGCCAACACCTATGGGCTATAGCTGTGTATGCATTCCACAAAGCAAACTATGAAAAGGTGCATTTTGTGTGCAATTGTAAATATGATTCAAAATTGTGTAAGATTTCACAATGATAACGATGCTGATAATGATGATGAATATGATGATGATGATAATAATAATAATAATAATAATAATAATAATAATAATAATAATAATAATAATAATAATAATAATAATAATAATAATAATAATAATAATAATAATAATAATAATAATAATAATAATAAAAGTGTATTTTTTTTTCAAAATACTATATACGGGTTCACTAGCTTAACACCAGAATCAAATTATTATGCATGTGTAGCGTGCTTTAATTTTTGCGTTATGAGCAGAGTTTAGATGTATTCAAAACCCCCAAATAAGTTTTTTTTTTGTAATCACCTCTCAGGAATACCACATATGTTGCTTTATTCTGCAGAGATTGATGTGGGGGTGATTTCTTTAATCATGGGGACTTAGAATGGGCTATTAAACAAGAGATCACACTATTACAATTTATTCATTCAAAATGAGGAAAGGTATTTCTGCATATTCGCAGATGTTCCATTATCTCTTTCATTTTATTACCTTAAATTCCTTAAAGGTTGTTGATATATGGAACCTGCGAGTGGTCAGAAGAGAGAGAAAGAAATAGTAGATGAAGACAGGCGTGATTAAGCTATTTATATTAAAAGTCAGTTCATCATATCAGCTGTCAACCACAGGGCGGCGTAACTTTCATTTTCCCAGGATATAAATGTCGCACGTGGACATTGAATCAACGAGGTTAAACCCCCTGCTCTTGTCTTCTGACAAGGTTGCCAGTTGACAATGCCCCAACCACGGGGGACCGACACCTAATCAAGATGTCTCAATCCCCCTTCCATTTATCAAGGGTCCAATCAAATTAACAAGTTGATCGCCTTGCTACCTTTGTGAAATACCTTGACAGATAGGTCATACCCGGTATTCATGGACGCGCCTGAGTGCGCCCGCATGCAGAAAGACACTTGTTACCATTGACGGGCTCTGTGGTCCGCCCGCTGGCTCTGCTGCCTTTATAAAATAGACCTTTCTTACGGATGAAGAGACTGTGGACTCACAGCCTGCGGGCTGTTTTTCTATATCTTTTGAAGTGCAGCAAGATAAGAGGTACAATCTGAATCCCAAATAAAGCGAAGTTCAAGGTTCTATGTACACACACTTTATGACACATTCTACTGCTTATCAACACAAAGTTGGTGATGGCCCCCTCTCAGTGGATTCTCAAAGTCTTTGTTATCTCCCAGCGTATGCCAAGTACCAGAAGAAAGGTGCCATGTGAATATATTCTTGTCACACTATGGACTGCCTTGTTCATTTCGACGAAACATAAATTATTAGGCAATTAACCAAGATCCTAACCTTGAATTAGCCCCATTGCCGTCCACCCACCGCGGGTCAAGGGTGAGGAGTTATCATAAATGGTGCGGCAGACACTGTTTCAAGGAAATGAAAGAGTGGAGAGGATAAGACTGAACAATCCATCTCCCACGGACATATTGCCTCCAAAGCAGACCAAGTTCAGTGTTATCTCTACTAACACGGAGTTTGGGTCTCCTTGGGAGGCAGACAGACAGAGCGCTTTTCCATACATATCGCTAACATATTTGGCTGCCATTTATAATAGTGTTGCCAACCCTCTCGAATTATTAGTGAGTCTCCCGAAAATTCAGGCATGTGCTGTGTGCCCTCCCGATTCCCGAATTAACCCCAAGAATCTCACGAAATTTACCACAAATGTCATTCTAAAAAAATAAAATTAAAAAGAATAATAAATCCGCTTTTCACCGTGATATTTTGAAGGCAAATTAAGCTGCTATGTGTGTTGCGGCGTGCTTAGCACTCATGTCACCACTCAAACCTGAATTCAAGTACTTTCAAATGACACGAAAATGCATGTTTTGATGTCTATTTTTGATTTTTTTCAGGGGAGCGTGCCCTCGGACGGACACCCCCCCCCCCCCCCCCGCTTCGTAGACCTACATAAAGATACTTGAAACAAGTATCTTTATGCAGGTCTACATGTAAGTGTATGAACATCATCACCAATGACATGCTGTCTGTTGTTAAATTCTAAAGATTTGTGCTGATTTCAATGTATATTCCAATTCTTGGGTTTCACTTGTACCCGTGAGCTAAGGAGGTACACGCTAGCAAAGGAGGCACACGCTAGCACGTAGAAAACGGAAGAGACTCCCAGCATGAACGTTGAATCAGACCTTTCGGGTATGACCCTGCTTCGACGCCAAGGGATCATTCATTTTTATGGTAGCTGTCCAGTTTTGACATATTGAAATTTAAAAGTTTTTGCACAGTAGGACAGATATATATCATATAGCCAGCAGGTGAACCAACGAGGGTGGTCAAACTCACAGGAAGTCTGCGCGTGTATTGTGTGAATGAGACTGTCTCGAAACAATCTGCCATTCATAAAAACCATTTCAAAGTTTCTGACTAAAAAATCAACTTCCTCCTCCTAGTAATCATCGCTTTAAAATTTTAACTTATCGACATGCAAGTTTCAATAATACCAGTTTGGAATTACAGACCAACGACAACAATAAAAAGAAATAAATTCTTTTTGTCTTTTTTTTTCCTGAAAACTATTTTACTTCTGTTATGAAAATTTCATTAATATCTGTTAAGTGGACGCCTCCTGATAATACATTACCGATCAAATGTTATGCTGCAAGAGGAAATACGCAAAACAGATAAGACAGTCCCTGCGCTGTTGCGGGGAAATGTCACTTACAAGAGACAGCAGTAAAAAGCAGGACAGATTACTTCGGAGGAACAGGAGAGGTTTTTGCTTCTATATTTGGCTGAATGTACAACCCAATACACATCATTCTTGTGGTCTAGAATTTTTTTTATTATTATTATTATTATTCCCATTAGATTGTATGTTAGAGTAACATATAATCCATTGAATAGTTTTGAAGCAAAAGTTGCAACATTTACAGGAGTTTTTAGCTTTACAGAGCGGTTTTAAATTTACATGGGTTCAAGTTACAACGGAAACAAATGAAAATACACATACCTGGCCCGTCTTCAGGGCCCTCTGCTGCAAACCGACATGAACCATTTGACGCTGACTTTATCTTTTTGGTTGCTGACAGCTGTCTGCGTATTCTACAGACATTTAAACTGTTTGATTTTAACTGTCTCCCTGGTACATGTTCAATATACATAAGAACGAGAAATAATACTGATCATGAGATGTTTAAATTATCTTCTCAACTTGGATAAATATTTTCAAGTCTTTCATAATCATTTTTAAGTTCATAATGTCCTTATAGATACACCTTCTACCCTACTGAATGTAGATATACTTGTACTAGCATAATTATTTCGAGCGTTGGAATGTTAATTAATTCATGCGTCAACTACTTTTAACTTGACACACGAACCGCGTCTGTAGCCCTTCAAGGTGATTGTGTCTGCCAGGAGACGTAACTTGCATGCTAAATTAATATATTTGTATTAAATGTCATTCCATTCGAAGACGACTGATGAGAAGTTGTGTAAAGCTCCAGCCTAATACAAATAGTGGTCCTTGATATCACAGTTTGCTTGCATGTGCTGATTGAGAGAGAAAAAAAAAAACTTAAAGTCCGGATTATTAGAGTCAGATGGCTGGAGAGTAGGCCAACTAGTCTTTAATTATCATTCATAAGGCAATATATTTTGGCCCTGAGAGGTGTTGTATGTAAAAACTGTTGTTATCATAAATCCAACATGGCTTGTGTCCAGTTTTACAAGAACAGACCAACTGTCACAGTCCTTCAATCAATATTTGCTTTCAAACCTAGCACCTTCTAATATTTTGACATGAAAAGCAAAGAGAATATAAGCACTGCATCGCAGGATCTTGACATGCTAGGATTTGCAAACGATATTGTGATTATTAACAATGGGTATAGCAAAGCTTTAACTTCATTGTTTCCGAGGTCTGTGCTTCTGCTATTTACCGTAAAGCTCTCAAAACTGGCTAATAATTTTCTTCATCATGATTGCAGGGATGTACAAGGTTAAAAAAGAGGTTTTGATGATGATTATCTAAAATAAAAAGATGCGAGGAAGCCACGGGCAGATGAAATCCATTTATGAGGCAGAAATAATGGGAACCCTTGAGTGATGACTATTATACTGACGTTGCACCGAAGCATGAACCTATGACCCGATTATACGTCAATAACCAGATTGAGGTTTTTGTTGTATTTTAAGACCAAATGGCTACTCAGCATGTCTTTGTACAGGCGCCGAACAGAATGCACCCGAACCCATCCTTCAAGACCTGCGCCCAGTCTTACTTTATGGCATCATTGTCAAAACAGCAAAGGAACGTACCATCAAATATCGCATAGCGAAACTTCCAAAATTAAATGACAAGGCTCACACGTAGGAGTGAATTCTGAGGATTTGCGCAAATGCTTGCCGCAGGAGCATATACTTATAACACATTAATGTACGGCGGACCGTTGTGATCTGCGCCGTTCTCAATATGTATAATAGTTTAGCGCTCATTCACAGTGCAAGCCTCAATTAGGTTACTTCATACATAGCTTATTCACTATTAATCTGTGTCTGCCCTGCGGTCATGCCACTTTTGAAGCAGATGGGACGCGCGAATGCTAGATGTATATTGTCAGGAGGGGTAGATCACGGCGTGTGCATTCAGGTTATTGTTATAACTACATCGTGTGTCTTGTCTGTTCATGGATATGACGCATCCGAGATGTCTCTTGGTGTCTTTTGCTGTAACTCTTTCTGAAAAAAAAGTGGTCTTCATTGACTGACGAATGTATTTAATAATTTCGTCTGCTCCATATTTATCCACGAAGTATGTTAATTCACGAAACGTTTTGATGCAAATTCTGTAATCTGAAGGGGTGGGGATGGGGGTGGACTACCCTTGGTATTCCAACTAAGAGTACATGAAGGGAAATTTAGATCACAGGGGCAATAACACAAATCCGGATGTTGTTGTGTACCAAATAAACTTTCCTATCTCCTGGTCTATTTTTAATTCGTGGATTTATAGGAAGGGGAACAATTCAGATATGTTCATCAAAATACTTCAATTTCCCGGATATTAATTTTAGTAAAATTAATTGATTTAGTATTACCACAATTTTCATTTTCACGTTCCACTCGAAGCAAGTGCATCAGGAGTCAAGAAATCAAGTATGTGAAGCGCCAACATGCAAAAAAAAAAAAAAAAGTACACTGAAACCAAGTTGGGCATTGTAGTATCATTAGTTGTGCTGTGCTGAAAGTGCATCAGTAATTTGCATGCATTCAAATACTACATGATATCTTGTTCTTTGCAAAAAAAGTTCCTAAGAAAAAGTAGTAAGTGTATTAGATGATATACAGGAAAGTAACATTATCGGCGATGCTGTTTTGACTCGAATCGTCCAAAAATGAAGTATTTGCACGGATGTATGGACAGATCTCTGTGTCGAAAAAGGGCCAAATATATTCCTCTTGGTAGAGCAGTGACTCGGATAAAAACGTCGCTTCAAGAAGTCATGGTCATGTTTTCCTTGTGTATTCCCACAAATGCTTGTACTACCTTTGGTGTTCCATCAGTAAACTATATGACGGCGGCTCGTTGCCTTGGTTAACCAGCGAAAGGCTCAGAGATATTTGGGGAGAGCTGTATACATATCCCTTGACACTCTACTTCATACCTGTACCCCAGCTGCATTTTCTTTCCGATTTCAATAACGTTAACTCATAACCTGCTTTTCTCCTTTGCAGTAAACCCCAAAGCTAAATACTATTATCAATATGTGGATCTGATTGATTTTTAATAGTAGCCCGGAGACGATTATACAAATAAAAATGTAAAAAAAAAAAAAAAAAAATGAAACCATCTTTTATGTATTACACGGACATCTTTTGTACGCCAAACGCAAGCATGCTCCTAAAAATAAAAAAAAGTCTGTATCCCAAAGCTAAATACTATTATCAATATGTGGATCTGATTGAATTTTAATAGTAGCCCGGAGACGATTACACAAATAAAAATGTTAAAAAAAAAAAGAAAAAATGAAAACGTCATTATGTATTACACGGGCATCTTTTGGTACTCCAAATGCAAGCATTCTCCTAAAAATAAAAAAAGTCTGTATCCCAAAGCTAAATACTATTATCAATATGGGGATCTGATTGATTTTTAATAGTACCCCGGAGACGATTATACAAATAAAAATGTAAAAAAAAAAAAAAAAAAAAAAATGAAAACGTCATCATGTATTACACGGGCATCTTTTGGTACGCCAAATGCAAGCATTCTCTTAAAAGTAAAAAAAGTCTGTATCTATTTCTACATCGTATGGATGTACGTGTGCTTGTTAACCAAGAGAGGGTATTTTAACAAAAGATGTACTTAAAATGTGGTATACCCTGAAGAGTATATTTCGGCAAGCTTATATTTATTTAAACGACACATAAGAAAATAAAAACATGATTGAGTCAATTAGAACCTTTGTGCACATACTTGTTCATAACGTTAATGTATATCAAGTACATATTAAGCAAGACTTTTTCAATAAACCTAAGTGCAGTGGTATCATATTTAATTACCTTGGAAAATAGAGAACGTATTGAACAAACGTACTTTTTATACACTTAAATCAAAGTTTAAAGGGTGTTGTCTGTTTCCTCAATTTAGTACCCTTCATGCTCAGTTGAAAAGTCACATAAAATTATCTCTATAAAGCCATATATCTATTTTTAGATTTGATAGTTTTTCAAAACGTCACCTATATCGCAACATAGTTTGAATAATTTTAAATTTGTACACCCCCTGTTCTGACTTGAAAGTCTTAACCATGACGCCAACGCTGTATATATACATATCTGTACATCCAGTGAACAACAAACAAAAGTTGTATATGTAGAATTTGGGTTTATATCTATTAGGGGGCCTTGAAAAATTTAAATTTTGAATGTATATCTTCAAAACTATTATGCTTAGATGTGCCATTCACATTTCACATCCTAGTTTGTCCATCATCAATTTCTGAGCAATGTTTCCCAGACGCAATTAAAGCTAGAATTTTTTAGCAGGGTGTGGCCCTATCAGTGAAGTTAAGATAATGCTGATCGGAAGACACAATAGCACATTTGTACAATTGTTCTAGGCCACACACTCAATAGGCCATGATCAGTCACCAACAGTCAATAACATGTTTACGTGGGTCAACAGAATTTGTTGTTTAAACTTATGTATACGACACATTTAGGCTTTAATATGTTGACCATTTTTGTAAACGGTCCATGCTGCAGTGTCAACAGTCATCCGTACATCAATTAACATTGCAATAAAAAGTGTACCAGAGTTGCTTGAAACCCATATTTTTATTTGAAAAAGGCGACTGGAAAAAGGGCTATAGCCAGTTGTAAATCCCTTTCGCACATGGAAAACTAAGCGACAAGAGGATGATATACAACAAGAAGACAGCGGTACCCAGAGTGGACATCACTTCACTAAGACAGATAGATCGGCAAAGCCACAGAAGGAGAATTGTTGCCAAGACAAGACATCACTGATAGAATAGTAGCAATAAGAGTAATGGGGTATGCCCTTACGCTATACCAGAATTAGTTGTTCACTACATGTCCAAATCTTGTTTGTTTGCTGACACTTGACATTCTGTTCCATAAACAATTTTGTCAACCTGTCTTGCATTTCATTTTTACCTGCAGTTTTCTTTTCATGCTAAGGCCCTTATTTAGCTATATGTTTCCGTAAAACTCGTGCTTTCAGGTATGTAGCTTTTCTATTTCAATTTAAATGTAAATGGCAACAACATGGCAACTATTTTCCTTTGTAGCCACATAGACAGATAGATTTGTTTTTAAGCAAATCTTACTTCTAGTTTTTTATTTGTTTGTTTTGTTCTGTCCCATTCCGTTCTGCTCCGTTCCGTTCCATTCCGCTATTTTGTTCTCTGGCCCTCTGTTTCGTTCTGTCTTGTTTTAGTTTAGTTGCTCGCATCGTTGTTTTCAAAATTAAGCCTTGACCTGTCTGGTGAAAGTAGCATTAAATATATTTGAAACTTCAAGGAACCACTAAAAATGAAAATTTATGTTCAGCCTGAAAAAAGCGGTTGGGAGACACGGTTATAAACAGTGGAATGGTGCATTGGTGTGCAATATGACAAACTCATGTTTTACTCCAAAGAAAATAACACATCAAAGGAAATGAAATGTTGTGAGGGAGGGACAAAAGTGGAGTGAGGAAAGGTCCTTAAAGTCAAGCACGTCCGCTTGTTGGCTCCACGTGAAGTATTTTTTCTATTAATTTTACATACGTGTTCAAGGCTGTCCCCCAGCCAGTATGTAAAATGTCTACTGAAATCAAGGAGGGTAGCCGACCCTCCTTGCTGAGATCAATCGCAATTTTTTCTGACTTATACCACTGGTACGTGTATACCGACAAGGCTTAAATAAATGTTAATATTAAGCATTTTTTTCTTTTTTCTTTTTTTTTTTGGCCAAATTTACTTTCTAACCATATTTGAAAAGGCACTTAAAGCTAATCTACATACAGTTGGTTCTTTTGTAAAGCAATTAAGTTTTTGTAGTGTTTGGCAGGCCATAATACTTCTTGACCCAGGGAGCACATGATGTCATTCAGTTGCCTCAGAAAACATAGCCCTTTCTGTTACATTGCGATAGGTCGTGCAGGAACAGAGGACGGCATATAAACGAATTATGTCCTTCTGGTAAACCGCAAAGGCCAATAGATACAGATTGTACACTAGAATCTCCACACACCCACACACACACATATACACACACACACACATACACACACACATTCAAGAGAGTTGAACCGGTGAAATGAAGTTTTCGATACGTTAAGTAATTCAGTATTACGTGAACGACGGAAATAGAACATCATTCAAGTTCTTCAAATCTTACGTAATAAGATTATCTGTATGCAGCGGAACATTCAGGTAATTTGCAACTGTCATTTTGAACACAGAGGAAATGCGCTCCAAGTGCATATCCACCATATGGTATGAACCTTGGCGGCCTGGCTGAACGAGCTGTCATTGTTCCTGTATTCCGTGTTGATAGACTAGGAAAGAAAAGGTGGGAAGTTGCAAACCATTGGCGCATATAGTCACCTCAAGAGACACCAACATTTAGCACAATAAATATGGAGTGATTGGCAGACGTAGTTCCGCCACAAGCCATATACTTGGCAAGACTTGTTGGAGACCTGAAATCGTTTCGACTCAGCTGGAGCTTGACAGGAGACAGTATTATCTTTAATTTCTTACACTAAGTATACACCGGCTATGTCATCTTTGGGGCGTGGCCGTCAACCGTATCTGTGGGGTGGGTGCCCCGGGCGCATACACCGCGGGGCCTGCTGACGCCACACACGGCGGAGCTCATCCGCAGTAGACAGGTGACAGCGCTGTGATAACGGGCACCATACTGGACCTCTCACGTGACTGGTCGATGGAACAAAAGGACGTAACTTTACTCTTCTTCTCTTTATAAATTTGAAATTTTCTTGTCAAGTATTGATAAGATGACGTGAACATGCGAACTCGACGTCCAGCTTATGTTTCAACGCATTCAAAAGTTGCAAATGCTGCCAATTTTGACACCATGCAGCTTGATGGGCGCATGGAGCCATTTATGTCACTTTTATATATTCTCACAAGTTGATTACTTTGGTGTTAAAGTTCCAATCTAAAAATTGATTGAACAACTCAAGGATCACACCCGTGTAGCAAGTAGCGATTAGACTATATTTTTACATCCGGTTTGTTTTGGCACGGGCCTTGTAACACAGGGCTTGAATTGGCGAAACAGACGGCAAAAACCTTTTGGTTAGGTTTTACCAGTCTTACCAGTTCCTGGTAAAATAATTATTGAGGGTGGGTAACGGGTTTCCCGTACTGGCGAACTGGGGCTTTTTATTTACCGTACTGGAAGCCCTTTTATTTTACGTACTTTGTACAATCCAAAATTTTAAAAGATTTTTATTTTCCGTACTGCCTACTCTAGAAAAAAAAATTACCTGTACCATTTTACTGACCCCCCCCCCTTACCCCCCTTCATGATACATGTACTGCTTACGGGTGGCCATTTGGTCTCGAAGAGGCAAGGTAGAATATTCCTGGTAGCCTTGACCAACCTTTTCTATTTGTACATTCTTTTTTAAGGAGTCGTAATTTTACATTTTACTGAAAAGTGAGATTAAATTTCTACCTTTTCGCCCCCCAAAAAATCCCTTTATGTTTTCTAAAACCAAGCGGTTTTCCTCACCTTTTAATATGAGGTCAATATTCAGGACTGAATGCATGAATTCAGATGTTTCAACTCGACAAGGGGTCGTTCACGTGACGGCTGCAAACGCATCACTGTACAGATAGTACCCTCAGCCGGAGTTGGATTAGCAAATGCCCCAGTGACCCACTATTTTGTCAAGAGCCACCAAGGGATTGAGCTTGCTTATGGTCTAATTAGGATAGGATCGCCGCCACCAGGTCATTCCCATGCATTTTTGTGCAATGAACTGGCAGAGTGATGTATTGTAGCGATGCTATGGGATCTGCTGGTGGTACAGTTTAAAAGCAATGAAATCTGATAAGTTAGCACCAATCCTACGGTATAAGGAACACATCAAAGTGTCAGTGTTTGTCCATACGGTATTGTTGTTTAAAGGTGTAAAGCAAGTAAGATTCCAACCAATATACATATTAATAAACGGACATACCGGAATACCCGGTAATATCATTGCCTCATCTAAAAACGCAAGAAGGCTCGAATAATCATGTTTGGTTTTTCAGTGTCTGTTTTATCGGCCACACGATGCTGTCAGCCTTTCCGGGCTGTTACGTCAAGAACGGGGTCTTCTGTTTCAGTATACAAGATGTAACCACACTGCTCATGTCTTGTTTTGGGGAGGCGCAAAATCGTTTGGCCCCAGTGAGATCGCCTTAGGCTACGAGTTAAGAGTTTATGTGCTACCTATTTTAGATTTCATTAGAATTTGAAATATTATCATTTCAAAATTGCTTCACACAGAAACACTAATTTTCCAGTGACGAATCAGGCGTAAACCTCCGGTGCTGTCACAACTTTAATTTGGTGCCTAACTGAGAACAGTTAACATCTGTGCTATCCAATGGGAATACAATGAGCGGCACAAAGCCCATTGGGATGCCTCCATATCCAGTTGAGTACACACGTCATTGCAAATTATGAATTCTTTGAAGATAAATTCAGCTGTTCTCGAAATTCCTTAATACATGTGCAATATTATAAATCTAGCACACTGACAAGCATTGTAATTTGGTTATTTCGAAGTTCCCCTGTGCACACATCAAATTGTCTTGCTGATCAAAACATGAGGCTTGTGGGTATTGCTATGATAATGGGAATGGGGCTACTGGTATTGTTACTACGAAATAAAATTGTCTTTTCTCGATTGACCATTGTACGTTTATGATGGTAATTTCTTCTAAGTACGCATACATCATGGTTCTATACTTAAGTCCTTTGCGCAGCTTAGACGAACCCTTGATCAGATATTTAGTGGTCATGATAAGATGACATTGCAGCAACTACTAGTATTACAATACCACTGCATTGGCATGCCAAGGGAAACCAAGTTAATCTCTTCGGTTAGAAATACGAACATCATATAAAATCTCAAAAATAGTTTTCCCAAAGAGACTACAGTGTCATGTGTAACATTAATGTGGGCAATTACAAAACGAGCATTACCAGTTTCTAAAACACCATGAATTACTATCGTTATTGTCATTATTACTGTCGGTGTGATTGTGATTGTTATTGCTATTCATTGCTATTGGTTTCATTGATGTATTATACCGTCGGCAAATATGTGCAGTCATTTTAAATTTTAATCAACCTATGGGTCCTTGTTCCATGTAGAAATAAGAGACCTGCATATTAATTATCCGCCACAAGCATGGGGCTCACGCCTATCATGCAGGACATACGAACATAACACTGTCAGAGACAGGGTTAGATAACCCTTTCTCACAAAATCAGTAACTTTTAAAGAAATTTAAAGTTTACAAATATCAAAGCCATATTCATTTGGTACTGTCTTAATTGATTACAAGGTTAAATTCCTATATTAAGTATTTTTTTATTTCCAAAATATTAGTAATATCCCGTTTTCCTGCACAGGTAGCGGACCGTATCTCGCCAGGCGAGACTACTGTTACTAAGACAACCAGGTATGCAGCTGTGGAGGGAAATTAATATGCATGTATCGTATTAAGTTGGGCACCGGAACAGCGTAAAGCTCATTCTAGAAACCGTACCAACATTTGTTGTTCAAAGTTTCAGTCTTGCACATGTATTTTTATGGGATGCATGCTGGATTTTCTCAGCTGCTTTTATCGTCCTATGATAAATAATGCAAAAAATTGGACCAAGTGCATTATAGTTACCATACACTGCTGGAGACTGTGGTAACAGGTGTTGTAGCAATGACAGTAGTAGTCGTTGTACTGGTGGTAGTCGTACTTGTAGTACTAATAGCAGAAGTGGTGGTGACAGTAATTGCAGCATACAACTACTGCAACTGCTACAACAGAAAGTCGTGGTGATAGCATTTGTTGTAGTTTTAATAGTAGTAGCAACAACACTCATGGACGCAGAAGGTGGATTTTGGACCTAATTATAATATTTGCGGGAGTATTTATTACCGTAAAATAAGTCCTGTTTCATGTTAGGTAACATTGTAACCAGGTTCGTACGGATAATATAACAATGAAGGCATTAGAGCCATCATAATTCTACATCTTTAATAATCCACAGGTGTCACGTTTCTCTTTTATTTATATTGATTAACAGGGGCTCTTCGATAACTTGTGCAACTATATTCTCTCTTGGGTATTTCAAATTCCTTACAAAATCCATCTACAGACTAGACGTCTGGAGGCGGCATAGAACAGTTTGTACCAACACAACCTCTGTATCCAAATTGCTGATATTACTTGATGCTACAGAAAGTCAAAGGTAATTCTTGAGGTTATTACCTTATTTGAAACTTTGCGTCTGGCTAAATTTTGCATTGCCATTTCTATATTTATCTTGATTTCCCTCGGGAATTAATGTGCACAAGTGCTAGCTAAATGTGCGGGGTTGGTAGTCACCTATACACAAGCTTTTCCTAATATGCAGTTTTAATAGGCTTTGGTAGCTTTTGCTTCATGCTATTTTGTAACAATTCAAGGCATGTTCGTGAGAATACAATTAGGTATAGATAATAGTATATTACAACATATGTAAAAAAGTAAAATGTTTGTTTAATTTATTAGAGACTTTTCTTTACGTGTAAAAAAATAAAACTTGTATTGAATATGTCCTTAAACAATCAAAATATCAGAAACATTGTGACATAAATTAATATAGCACCAACGCACAATGCCCAAAAGACAATATTGGGTACTCAGAACAAGTTAAATGGCTTGCTGGGGATTGAACTTGGCAGGCTCTGGACGGGTAGGTGGGCTCCCGAGGCAGGTAAACTTTAGTAAAATACGCGGGAGCGGGGGCAACTGGCTGAAATAATGTCTCCTTGACTACAGTAAAGCCATCGAGCTGATTTTTGCTATAAGCTTCCATCAGAAGCACCAATGTAAATTGTTTGTTAAAAATTGGCGTGAAACCTGTGTTTTTTATTTATATCCGTGTGGACATATTCTTATTGCGTCGATCTTCATCAGCTGTCATCTTATGAATATACGTATTTAAGGCTGCCAAATATGCTTCATGGCTATATGGCATATATATTCAGGCTAATGATTACACTGACAACATTGCCACAGCAATTTCCATCGCAATTTATGTACAAAAATAAAAGCAATATATTTCCAACAGCAGCTGATGCCGTTGATGGTGGCTTAATATATATAAATATATCTTCCTTTATTATTATTATTATTATTATTATTATTATTATTATTATTATTATTATTATTATTATTATTATCATTATTATTATTATTATTATTATTATTATTATTATTATTATGATGATGATGATGATGATGATGATGATGATGATGATGATCATCATCATCATCATCATCATCATCATCAGTATCAGTGTTATTATTTAGTCATCATCATTATGGCTTGCATCATGTTAATTATGCTGTATTGTTTCCTGCGAAACTATGCTATACAGACGCACCAGACAGAAGGAGACACAGAAAGAGAGACAGGGAGACAGAGAGAAGGGGACAGAAATGGAGAGACAGAAGAGTAAAGAGAGTTATTCAATTGTCAAAATACGTCGTTTCAAAGTAACAAGCCCTGTGTGAAAGTTTTCGTCACAGCTACTTTAATCGTATCGCATCCAACAAAACCATATTTAGACAAAATTTCGAGAACAAACTTGTAACAACTGGTTTGAAATACATTTGCATGAAACCGCGGGTATTTATACCAATGATAACTGGCTATGCAATTCAATACTCGTTATTGACATTTCAGCTGCAGTTCTACAAATGCTTATTCCGGTCAGAATTGCCTGAACAAGAGAGAATCTTTATGCGTTCAATTGCAATACATATATTCAACAACTGAGGCTTAAACAATAGGTCTTTGTTAATTTTGATCTGACTCTTGACGATGACTCTGTCCATGTATTGGGTCAATTGAATTACCACATGGACATTACGGGAGTATACCCACGAAATCAATTGTTGAGCCAGAACCATGTGCGTACATAATAATTATTATCACTCTTCTACGTGAGATAATTCTGTCAGCGCAAACTGACTGCCATTGCAACGCCACAGGATGCGCAACCATTACATCTGCATTAGTATAGACCGTAGAAGAGCAGATTTGTTTTTGCCCAACTTGCCTGAAATTTCCTTCATGTTCTTGTAAATCAAAACCAGTAAACGCACACTGTTCTGTGTTTCACACAAATGTTAGCAAACCAAATGTTAACATTTCAAATTATAACTTTTTTTCTGACATGTTCAATGCTAATAAAATTTAATTTAATTTGATAAACCATACTTTAACTTCTATCTATTATGAAATCCCTTTTAGTTTGCGTTAATTTATCTATATTCAACTCTGGTAGCCTCAATGATCGCTACAAACGCCAGCACTGTCCATCATGTCATAAGAGACTTGGTGTACCCTTTCATAAGATAATTTTGATCGTTCTGTTCAGTGGCTGGCATAAATAATAATTTGACACTTTCACAAACGGCGCTAAGTCAGTTTTTCATCAGAGGAAAATGGGGAAACAGCGCTTATACACATTATATTACAATGTGTTTATTTATCCATTTTAACTGAGGCAATTACCGTGGTTTTGGCATGTGTTGACTTCAATAGCGAAGCTCCAACAGCCTCTGGTTAACTATAGGTGTACCTTAAAGTCACGCCATCGACCAAAGCACTTTTGTAACCAGGCATATTTACAGGGAAAGGGGAACATATGTAATTTACTTTGTTGGTGCCAGCTGCGTTGTTAACATGTGCAGCGGCGACCTAACATTATGATATTTTGTGTCAAGCTTCAAATGTGTAGACAGGAGATAAAAATGTGTAGACGAGAACACAATACATAATAAGAGAGTCTGTCTTCTGAAATGACAACATATCCACATCTTTGGAACATACGTACATGGTTCATTTTCTAATGACAGGTTAATTATGGGGAAATGCACACAGAATCTAATTTACAAAACTACTTCAAAATATTATGTAAATGAGAACTCAATCATCCCTATAGATGCATCCAGACGTCAAGCAGCTATTTACTTTTCTGAAAGAAATCTCTGGAAATATCTCAGTGATGTGTTTCTAAAATAATGGATCTTTAAATATGAAATTTAGCTGAGGTTATACAATTTCCCAACCTACTTCGCAGGATACGCAAATCAATTTTGCTGTCTTGTAGATGAAACATATAACTGATCCACACACATTTTGGACACGATTTTTTGTTTTAAGTATATACCATTCATTGGAAGAGTTGTAGCAACAGCTGTCTAAATAAACAGCATGTGGTAAGACACAGATGTGTAAGTCTCCAGACAAATTAAACCACTGTCAATAATCGCAGAAGTTTTTGCACATTCTTGCTGCTTCTGTGTGAAGTGTCATTGCAGCCATAAAGATCCCTTCACGGCTTCGCTGCGTGAATGAATTTTATTTCGCCGTACCTCACATATGCATACAGTAGAGGCATTTTACCGAAAACATGAAACAACAGAGTAGCAAACAACCAACACCATACATACAATGCAATTCACAACAGTATACAGTTCATGCACTATCGAGGATCAAGCCACTAAGAACAAAAAAAAAAAAAAAAAAAAAGCGGGGGGGGGGGGTATGAATATTAAAGCGGTCCATCAATTCCATATAAGCAGCCAAAAACGAACTCGTAATGTATATTGTTTCAATATCTTTTCATTAAAAAAAAATCTTCCTCTCCCAAATTATTAAAATCTGCAAAGAATTCAGTTGTTGAATCAAATATATTTTTTGCGTGCATCGGTAAATTTTGACCAGGCTAAAACATAATGAGATTCGTTTGCAATGGCTAGGGATACATTACATAACCGTTGATCTAATGAAACTTTGGCTGGTCGTTTGTGTCTGCCAATTTCAATAGGAAAATTGTAGTCGGTAATTCTCAATCGGTGAAGGTTTTCCGCGCTTTTTCGTCTCTGATAATAAACAAGCGACTCCCAAATTCAAAAGACTTCCTTAAATTTAGCATATGTTCTCAACTTTTTATCACGCAACAATTGTAGTTTCATTTCACTTTTCCACTGTTAAATGAACTTTTCTTTGAGTAAGTTCGAAATTGTATTTGTAGGGTAGTCAACACAGGTGTTCCAAATATCACTGCACCGGATTATGTCCAAGGTATCTTTTGCGTGTATCTGAAGAAAGAGACTCAAACAGGCCCGAAACGGTCGTTGGTCAAATACAGTCTGCCCTATTGTTTTATTTCAGAGTCACGCAAAACTATATGTGAATTGTAGATGAGACCCATGGAGTCAGCAAGCTGGGGGGCAAAAGGCTTCCTTTGCGTTAGTAGTAAATTTGCTTCCAGTAAAGTCCAATAAAGCTGTTGATTCGGTCGTAAATTTAGTCCTAATTCTCTTTAAAAAGGAATAATAGAGGAGACTTCCAATAATTCAGCCACAGAGTGCCGCTTAAAGTTAAATAAATATCTGTCCCGAAGCTAGCCATACAAAGCCAAGAGGACTATCACGTGGATTGCAGGCAGCTGACAACCCAGATTTGCAGACAGAGAGAAAGAGAGCGACAGAGAGCGAGAGACAGAGAGAGACAGACAGAGAGAGAGAGAGAGAGAGAGAGAGAGAGAGAGAGAGGTATTGATGGTACCTTAACTGTGCCTTGTGGACATTGTCTCTGAGTGTCTTAATGTGCATTGAGGGACATCTTCTGACAGTGCAAGCATGTTTTTTGTGGCGATGTTACGAACAGGAAAGCATTTATCATAATGTATCATCTCAGAATCTTCATCTAAAGTACAGGCTCAGCATCTAACATTTTCGTCGTATTTGTGGCCCACCTATACATTGCTATCACATAGTTTGTGTTCTTTCTTTCTTTCTTTCTTTCTTTCTTTCTTTCTTTCTTTCTTTCTTTCTTTCTTTCTTTCTTTCTTTCTTTCTTTCTTTCTTCTTTTCTTTCTTTCTTTCCTTTTTTCTTTCCTATTTCTTAATTTGTTCTCTCTCTTTTCACTCTCGATACCTTCTTTTCTTTTATAATTCTTTGACCAAAATTATTAGATATGGCGTGCACATATGTTTAATTAGAAGTATGTCCATAAATACAATTGAACAAGCAAATACATACATACATACATACATACATACATACATACATACATACATACATACATACATATAATGCAGTGTAACGCCCCGGAGTTTTGTTTTTGTTTTTTGTTTTTTGTGTAAAACACACGCTGAAGACTATTCTCTTATATTTTGTCACATCGAGGTCTTTGAGAGGAGGAAGTATAATTGTATATTTTGTTTCCCGAATATTTTCACTGATTATATCAAAGGAATGTTCGAATAACGGATCCCGAAAATGCGAAAACTAGGGAGGCTACATATCCCATATCGGACGACAGATACACCCATTTGCAACCCAATTAGGCGGGACAGCAAGAACTACTTTTGTCCCTGAAAGTACAGATTGTGCTCAGAATCATGGGAATATATATTTTCCAAGTCAAATTTCCCGCCCCTTTGCCAGCTTAAATTCACTCCATAATAAGCTTTCAGAGATGAACGAAACGCCTGAGTGGATATAAATCTCGAATTAAGGCCACACTCAGAGGACCATTTCTTTTTTCCGACCACTAATTAACAGCCCCGCTTTTATTTATTTTTTATTCTTAACTAAATTTTATTTCCTATCAAGGTACATTTTGGTTATCTTTATAAGCAGGTTCCATTGTATGTGATGATAACTGGGTTTAAAGTGCGTTGCATTTCCAAATCAGTCGGTAGAAGATTTCATAAGAGTACAATGTTACACTCCCTAGCTGGAGCAATCAGGTTTCGTTTCAAAACAAGCAAATATATTCTAAAGCCTGACTGAATACCACACAAGCAAGACGAGTTTAAAACTTCTTGCATGGACCTCTGAAAAGAAATTTGACGAATTTTATTTGCACCAATTGACAATGAAGAAGGAGGTTCACATGGTCAATAGACCCAATGACCCGGCTTCTTCCGCTGATCATCATCATCATCATCATCATCATCATCATCATCATCATCATCATCATCATCATCATCATCATCATCATCATCATCATCATCATCATCATCATCATCATCATCCTAAATCCTCATTTGAGTAAGCATTTAAATAATATAGAATGTTTTCATGCGTTTTGGGGCTTTTTATTAAAATGTTAAGATTAAGGAAGTATGAATGAATGACCAAGCAATGAAGTAAGTATACTGAGGCCAAGGTAAAGTTTGCTCTTTTGTGCAGAATTTGTATCGTTCTTTTATCTCTTTTTTTTTTTCAAGGCAGGCATTAACACAGGTAAAACCTGTTTCACATTTTTTCATTTCGAAATAAAAATATGTTTCAAGCAAGTTTGGCCTATGTACAAAAAATTCCCCAGTTTAATATTCGCGATCTGGGTCTGCCAGCAAAACTTCGGCAATACCATTCCCTCGTGATAATGCATGATTTCACACCGTATTTGTACAGTTTGGAATTGTACTCCTGGAAACAAGATATAACTTATTTAAAACGCATTGCAGGAGTCTGTGCGGATGCCAACTTTTGGACTTTTCACGCAAAGACGTAATAGTATCTCTACACCCTGGCGTAAAGCTGTACGGTTTGTTTGGAAGATACCATATAACAGTCATAGCAATTTTCTTCATTTTATTTGTGATGACCTACCTGTAGAAGTCCAAATGCATAAAAGATTTGTGAATTTTGTTCAAACGATATTGAATAGTAATAACTGTTTGGTGCACGCATGTGGTGTCTTAGCTTTGGAAGGAAGTCGCTCACCAGCATAGAATTCTCTGAATGCCATACTCCATCAGTATGATTTGATCAAACATATTTTCTTTCGACATAATTGGAGTTTCAGCATACAGAAAATCAATTTTCCTGTTCTCTGAGAATCGTCTGATGATGCAAAGACCAACTCCATATTGGTTCGTGAATTATGCCGAGCAAGGGTTGGACAGTTATCTGCAATCATGACTCGCCCTGAGATTGTCGAGGAGTCAATTCATGGATGTTGTACAGTATGACTCGAAATGGCATGTGGTTAAAGTCGTAGCTCCTAAGCTTAAAAAAAAAGTTTAATTTGGAGCTTTTTCCACCTGCCGTTTATGCAGCTGGAAAGAACTTTTTTGTCTCTATCGTGTTTGACCAGTTTTGTGTTTTGTGTGGAGTTTTTCGTTCCAGAGATACCATGTGTACTTTTGTCGCACGAAGATACAGTTGTCCCTCCTTTGGAAGACCACTCCTTTGAAAGACCACTCCTTTGGAAGACCACTCCTTTGGGAGACCACCTCCTTTGAGGGACCGCCTGCTTTATGTGACCGCCTATCGGGTGGCACTAGGGGTGGTCTCTCAAAAGAGGGACTACTGTATATACATATATATATATATATATATATATATATATATATATATATATATATATATATATATATATATATATATATATATATATATTTATCGTCAACCCTGAATGATGCACAACAATTCAGCCTGAATGAGCGGCAAATAAAAAGACTGCCTGAAAAGCAAGCACAACAAAATCCATTTCCAAGCCTCTGGCTTGTTGGCGTGACGATCGCACGCATGACCGATCACATAGTTACGCAATTGCAACTGTTGCATGGTAGGTCACGCTTGTCCCTCTTTTGTGTTGGGGGGGGGGGAGGGGCAGGGCTCGGTGAGGAGTGCAGAGGAACTAAGCAAAAAAACCTCTTGAAAGATCGTTCGTTTTTCCAACTTCCCGTTCTCTGCACATTACCCTTGAACCTTGCAGTTGTGGATTTTGAAAGCACGAAACTGCCCAAACCTGGTATCTCGCATTCACTTTATAAGTAACTGTAACTGCCTCTTCAGAAAAAAATTACGTTGAGCAACCCTGCTCACGGTGACAGAACACGACCAGATTTCTCGTAATAGAGTTGTCAGGAATGCGTTTTCTGAACGGAGAGGTAAAGTCAGGTGTATTATCTCAGTCCTCATGAAATGGTGGAAAATATATCATGCAGTGGACATTTATACATAAAATTTAATCAAGGGGTAGTTATTTTCCTTGCCGCAGTTATTCCAGGAAACATCTTCATTTTGCCTGGGTGCCAACCGAGACATGTTGTTATTTCTTTTTCTTTCTTTCTTTCTTTCTTTCATCTTTCTTTCTTTCTTTCTTTCTTTCTTTCTTTCTTTCTTTCTTTCTTTTTTTCTTTCTTTTCCCGCCAAATTTGTCCGGAGCTTTTCTCTGACACCGTGTAAGCTACAGTATTTCAACTTGGCATGGTAATACGCCTAGTAGATAACTTGTCTCTCTGATTTTCAATAGTCATGATGTTCAAAATTATGCTAATTAGGGGCAATTAAAATTTTAAAAGCTCCATATCTTCAAAACTATTATAGATAGATACAAAATTCAAAGTTCAGCATATAGGTTTGTGACATCTGTCAATCGAATGGACAGTTAACAAAAGTTGTAAAATTTTAAATTATGCTAACTAAGGCACTTTGAAAATTTAAATCTTGAATATCTAAGAAATATATTGCCTGTAGCTTTACCAAATTTATGTCAGAGATGGTCCTTATAAAGGACCAGATACCTATCGAAAACCAGCTACCTCGGATAATTTTTGGATTTTTTATGGATTTGTTTTTAGGATATTCCAAATATGGGCAGATACAACTGTATAAGTGATATAAGCTTGTATCTTGAAAACTGTGCAATTTTGGGCCACATTTACTTTTAAACATGAATAGGAAATGGCATATGGGCTTTTAGCTGGGGCTGTCCTTTTTGACCTAGAGTGACCTTGAAAGGTCAAATCAAGGTCACACTCCATGACAATCTTTGTATATGGAAAACGGTGCACTATAGGGCCATAGTTACTATTAACCATGAATAGGAAATGATATATAGGCTTTCATTTTGTGCTGTGTTTTTTGACCTTGAGTGAACGTGAAAGTTCAAAGCAAGTCCACACAGCATTAGAATCTCTGTATATGGAAAACGGGGCACTTTGGGGCCATAGTTACTATTGAACATGAGTAGGAAATGTCTTATAAGCTTTCGTCTGGTGTTGTCTTTTTTGATCTAAAGTGAACTTGAAAGGTCAAAGCTAGACATGTCTACCTATATTATTCTGCAACTCTTTTCACCTACTTGGCCATGCTGTTACCATGCCATTACACATTCGGAGCTTATGTCACAGCTGCATACGTTGCATTGCAGTTTTTCCAGGCACCCAGACTGATTTGCTAACAAGCAAATCAAATCTTCTAGTTTATCTTGTATTTTGATTAGGTTCAGATTTGTCTCAGTCAAGGCGACATTGGAAGAGCGTGTTGCAATTGTGCATCTTGAGGACACATGTTGGATGGAACAGACTGATGACCCACTTTATCTCACGTGTACCTGGTTGGACCAGATGACATGCCCGCAGAAAGGGTACAATAAAACTGCCACAGCCCAGAACTGACGAGGGACATTGTCAGTGGCCTCCTTGCTTCTTTTTGGAAACTTGACATGTACATTATTCCCTTGTAAGACCTTGAATTCATTAAGCGAAATTCAACTTCGAAGCCTTTAACCAGTTTTCTGGACTTAGTAATCAAGTTGTCAATTGTGTCATAACTGAAAAAGGTGAACAGAATACAGATGACATCATCGCACTGATTTTACCCTTTTACATACATACCTCGCGACACCAGGTGCAGACAGTTTATAAGATGGAAGGAACTATAACATTCCCACAGTCCAAAAACTCCCTAACATGCCTGTTAATTCTTTTAATAAAAATTTCACAATGTATAGCAAATTAGTAACAAAAATGAATAAGCTAAATGTTGAAATAAATAAATAAATAGATAAATGAATGAATGAATAAATAAATAAATAAATAAATAAATAAATAAATAAATAAATAAATAAATAAATAAATAAATAAATAAATAAATAAATAAATAAATAAATAAATAAATATGAAACACTAATGAGCAAGGTTCGATGTGTAAATTCGTTTGGTAACGTTCTCGCAGAAGTGAAGTCATAATCTCGGGCTTTCTTATGGTAGAGAATGATGAGCAAAACGGGTAGAGTTTGAATCAGTTAAATAAGTGCAAAAAGAATGTGCGTTTTAACGTATTCTTAAATTCCTTTTTTCTTCTTTTTTAGGAAAGATAAATGGGTTATAAGGACTATTTTCCTATTTTTTTTCCATTTCCTGACAAGCACTTCGTTTCTGTAACTTTTCATCGTTATCTATTCTCCATGTTGAAGAGTTAAAGAGCACAAACTATAATTAAACCCGGTAGCACACACATGCCACAAGTTCGCATATGTACTAATAAGCAGACCACTATCTCATATATCATACCACTTTTGATATTTGGAACTTTTTAAAAAATATCTTATAGTTTCATATCTTATTACCCATCACTTAAAAACCCGCCGGTAGCTCCAGACTTGTATCCAATATCCGAGGAACCTTCTCCGCTAAGTTCCATCTTTGACCCAGTACGACGGCAGGCTGAACAGTTCCAGAGCTAGCTGTAAAAGACCCGTAAAAAGTTGATGGTTTTCATTTATATATTTCCATAGTTCCCTTCCAGGTTTACACACTCTTGCCAGCGATGCTGAAAAGCCTGGATGTTGGTCAAGCAGAAATTTTCTTCAGCCACACTAAAAAGTTATTTATAGCAGAAAGTACATCATCATTAAGATGAAAATGGCGATCAGCTAGTCACTTTTTCATTTTGGGAAACAGATAGAAATCTGACAGGGCTAAATGGGGGGAATAACGGGGTTGGTCAATGAATTTAGAAGCCACAATCATTGATCGCTGACATGGCAACTACCGATTTGTGAACAGAAGCATTGTCACGGTGGAACAAGACTCCTTTAGTGAGCATTCCCCGTCGCTTAGCTTTGCTAGCTTCACGCAACTGTCTCAGCAGGTCAACAGAATCTCTTCCATTGATAGTCTGACCTTTTTCAGGAAAATCAATCAACAGAATACCCTTAGAATCCCAAACTATTGAAGCCATCATCTTTCCAGCAGAAGGAACCGACTTGTCTTTTTGTTTGTTTGTTTGTTTGTTTGTTTTTGTTGTTGTTGGTTTTTTTTTTTTTCTGTTTCTTTTTTTTTTTTTTTTGAGGGGGGGGGGGGAGGTGATCCCGGATGCTTCTATTGTTTAAACTGAATTTTGGTTTCTGGTTCAAAGTGATGAATCAACATCTCATCCATGGTTACAAATCGGGCCAAAAACAGTCGAGATTTGCTTCAAAATGCCATAAATTGTCACCGGACCCCAGCAATCTGACACGTTTCTGATCTGCTGCCAAGAGTGGCACCCATCTTTGCAGAAAAAATTTATGTCATTCCCAAATCTTTGGTGCTGATATGGTCAACCCTCTCATGAGTGATGCCATCAACACCAGCAATATGTCGAGTGGTCAATCATCGATCAGCCATCACCATGTCATGCACCTGGGTAATGTTTTCGGGAATGGTTGCTGTTGATGGTTTTCCTGGACGCGCGTCATCGTCAAGGCTCTCTCTGCCAAGCTTGAATTTCACATCCCACTCCTTAACAGGAGCATCATCCCCTAAAGTGAAGACCATGTGATACCATGGGTAGGTTCACAAGATGGTCTGGTACAAAGCACTCATCACACCACAGTTGCTGTTCTTATGTCTATGATTCACTAATTAACTGTAATTGTTGGTGGCAAAAGTTTGCTTCAATCCGATTGAGATATCCCACTTAGGCCTAGAACTTTTCAGCCAGTCCTCATAGGTGCTCTTGGCCACTCTGCCCAGCGATGCTGCTTTAATTCATAGCCTGGGGCGACTTCAGTGTCAGATAAAGTATCCCTATTCTAGAGTCCACAGCCACCCACAAATGCTAACTTCAAGGCATTGTATTTATATTTGTAGGTAATGTTCAAACTGTGAAAGTTCCATTATATATTGTACGTTATATGTAATTTACAAATCTAACTTTCCTTAACACCAATCACATATATATTTTGGATACTATGTCTTCAAAATATCCAATCGGAACTAACCCGCACGGACTTGGCTGCCATTTTGAAAATTATCGATTCCGCACCCAATGGATTGTAAATGAGAATAGTAATGGCACGATCTTAGGTGGCTATAAAAATATAACCAAAAGGATATATTTTTTTCAAATATTGTAGAGCATCGATGATGGCATGATCGATGCTGTTTTATGGTGTATAATATTTATTGGACCTCTTACTATCTACCTATCCTAGCCAGGAACATATGGCTCAGTCTGTTGCGCGGATTCAAGTTTTATGAATACCTGGAAATTCAGTGGCCCACCATACCTAGTTTTCAAGATACTTAATCTTCTTTAACCAAAAACACCACTCATGACAAGATGCTAGATGAAATGGCCATTGACACTCAATAACTAAATTCAGTAAAAGAAACAAATATTTATTAATGTTTAATTATGCATGCACTAACTTGATTATACATACATGTACCTATACATGGACACAATGCAGAGTTGAGGTATTTGTACATATTTTATGTGAAAATTATCTCCAGATTACAACTTGAAGCCTACTCTTATATAAGCTCCAGACTAAACGAATGGCACAAACTTTGCACAGTATCCTAATATGTTTAGCGACCTGCAACAGATGTCCCTGTGGATCTAAAAATGCTGTCATTGGTCCCTGACTATTGAATGTAGAATTAGCAATGGTCTAAATGAGGCAACCAAGTTCACGTGCGATGATATTGGCTGGATACTTCTGATAGCTAGTATGCAAAATATATGCCTGATTAGCATATGAATGTTTACTTATCGATAAATGCAGTATATAATATATGGTTGGATTTTTCTGGTGCAAGCATAATGCCAGTAATGTGAGACCACTGCGTTGAAGTACGTGTCGTGGGCGGTCCTGTGTCCGGGGAGATGGTTCTTGTGAGTGACACTGAAGTCGCCCAGACGGACGGCGTGAATTAATTATGTATTATTCATATGTCTACTGTTACTTTAAATGTACTTTCAGTGCTACACATAGTTTTATATTGATTCTCAACGGGGCCCCTTTGGAAAGAAACCCTCGGGGTTTTAAAAGCCACCACTGTAAAATCTATATTTTATATATTATATGCTTATGCAGTACCTTTTGTATAGGACGATTTTCCTAATAAAGTTATACTATATCATATCATATCATATATCATTACATATCATATCATATCATAAAGCCTAAGTAGCAAAACATGTTCAGCAGCACTTTTTGAGGCTGGTCAGCCAAGATGGCGACCGTGATACTAAAAACAACCCTAGAAATTTCGTCAAGTATT
This sequence comes from Hermodice carunculata, assembly GCA_964020975.1. Taxonomy (NCBI): domain Eukaryota; kingdom Metazoa; phylum Annelida; class Polychaeta; order Eunicida; family Amphinomidae; genus Hermodice; species Hermodice carunculata. Next base: position 8,338,983 of record OZ026619.1, read on the forward strand.
TAAGTAAAATAGAAAAGAAATAAAATGTGTTATTTATTCAATTAACATTCTGTTTTAAGACGCAGGCGCACATGGGTAAGTTTGCTGGTCACTCAAGCAGGCCGAGTTCCCCACTTGTATTGCAAATTAATGAAACTAAACCCTTAAGTCAAATTAAGAACAGCAGATTAGCTCGCTAATCGGAGACGAGATCTCTGGTGCCTTTTATAAAATACCTATTAATCAGTATCGATGACTCTCCGTTCTATACGGTACATTTATTTATCTTTCCCGAACCAAAAAAAAAGATAATAAACCACCGCAACAGTACGAGACAATAAAACATAGCTGACGTATACTACTGGTATCTGTGTGTTGGAAAGCAGGAGTTACACAATAACGTTTCGCACTAAATAGCCACTAAGAGGACTACAGGTTTTATTACGAGGCACATTTTGATTGATGTGCATGTTTTTAGCTTTATCGAAACAGGGTGCAAAGGCCACCTTCCTGTACAAGGAAAACCATTCGAAAGTTCATAAGAAATGCTGATACAAGTTGCGTGATTGCATGTACTTGGGGTCATTCTAAGACCGTACCGTGCACCGAACCTGCGGGGAAAAAGACTTTATCAATTTGAATGGGTAAACAAGATAAAGGGATGGTGTATTTCAATGAGGAGCAGACACTAATTTTTAAGAGTACTTTGTCTGTTCTTTACTTGATACCATACCATTTTGCACGATACCATCTTGCTGTCTATGTATTTTTCTTTCTCCAAACAACCCCATGTATTGTCTCACGAAGGGTAATTTCTGCTAATGACGCCCGGCAGCCAAACCATTTATTACGCGGGGCCTTGGGGCCGGAAGTGACCGTTGGTCTGTTTGATTTCATGGACAGTAGCTTGGAAAGTGGAGATTCGGTATGATAGCCAAATAAACGTGACTTTAGAATCACCCATAAGTACCTGTAGCACAATAACGTGAACTCTCATGACTGAGATCTTCCTAGACAAGTAGTAAGTGTTGACTCGCCGAAATGGTCGTTTGTACGTGTTTATTGAAGGAATGCCATTTACCCAAAATTTACGTGTTTGTTTGTCTTTTTTTCCCCCAGCAAACTCGACCATGTATGGTAAATGCGTATTATGAATAAGCAGCATATGTCTTACAAACCACCCAACACGTTCAAATATTTATATAATGATAGACCGCGCTTACTGTTGCAAATGTTTTTTGTGGTTAAACAGTTAACTACAAATGCTTGTAAGATCGTTCATTGGTCAAGGTCCAAAGAGAAATCTACGAAAACAAAAAGGGTCACTGTAATAGCGCCCGCTGCTGTAGTTTTGCTGTAACAGCAGATGAAAAGTTACTTGATATATGTACCAAACTTTTCGAGGTAAAAAAATTAATATAGGATTGTATTTAACGGAGAGACAGGCAAAGAGACGGACAGACACAAACAGAGAGAGGCGAAAAAAGATAGAGTGAGAGAATATTCGATTGTCAAAACACGTCGCTTAAAACTAAGAATCCCAGTATGGGGAGAGAGAGAGAGAGAGAGAGAGAGAGAGAGAGAGAGAGAGAGAGAGAGAGAGAGAGAGAGAGAGAGAGAGAGAGAGAGAGAGAGAGAGAGAGAGAGAGAGAGAGAGAGAGAGGAGAGAGAGAGAGAGAGAGAATTCAATTTTCAAAACAAATCGTTTCAAGCTTAGATGCTCTATATGAAAGGCTTCACAACTATTTTAATCGCATTGCAGAGAGGGGGGAGAGAGAGAAAGGGACAGACAGACAGACAGACAGGCAGGCAGAGACAGACAAACAGACAGAGAAAGAGAGCATTATATATATACATATATATATATATATATATATATATATATATATATATATATATATATATATATATATATATATATATATATATAATATATCATGTGAAAAACTACATTTGTCCCAGGCTATGCCAAACATATTTTTCCTTCGATTATTTTAATAGAAAGATTTTGTCCACAAATCGTCTTCACCGCAAGAATGACAAGATAGTTTTTGCCTGTACGGATTATTATACTGAACCCCAATGAAAAGTATCCACATAAAAAAATTAACACATTAATTTTGTAAGTTACTAAGTACTGTGTGTGCATATATGCATGGTTTGGAGCCTACATCAGGGTCATTCAGGACAACTTTTTAACTTTTGCTGGGTTGTTACATAATGCATGTGACTTTTGTGCACCGAATATGGCTTCTGACCACCACTCCTATTGGATGGCTAAAATGACCTGATGTTTTCAGTGGCTTTAAAAAGGGATGTTCAGCCAAGAAAAAAGCCAGTGGTCTCAGGTGTGTTGAGGCGATCATGCCGCGTCTGAGCCAAGGTCAAAGACACCATGCTTTGGGGCTTGCAGAGGGTGGAGTCCCAATCACTCAAATCGCACAAAGAATGGGGTGTACTCGGCGCACCATCCAACGACTAATTGAACGGCAACAAGAAACTGGATCCGTAGATGATCGGCCTAGGCCTGGCCGAGAAAGAGTGACAACACCTGGCCAAGACCGTCACATCCGGCTGATGCACCTGCGAGACCGTTTCCGTACAGCAGCCCAAACAGCCCGTGAGACTCAAGGGGTGAATCACCGTCCTGTCAGTAGTTCTACTGTGCAGAGGCGACTGAGGAGCAGTGGGCCTAACAGCCAGAAGACCTTACAGGGGTAACCTGCTGACCCAACCCAGAAGAGAAAGACGACTGCAGTGGTGTAGAGCACACTCCAGGTGGACTCGCCAGCAGTGGAATACCGTCCTTTTTACTGACGAGTCCCGTTTTTGTGTCAGCAGAGCAGATGGCAGAGAACGTGTGTGGCGCCAGACTGGGGAGAGATATGCAGATGCCTGTGTCCGTCAGGCAGATCGATGGGGTGGACCCTGTGTCATGGTGTGGGCAGGCATCAGCAACCGCTACCAGACACCCCTAGTGGTCATTCAAGGGATCCTCAATGCTAGGCGGTACATTGATGAGGTGCTGGAGCCGCACATGGTCCCATTTATGGAGCAGCATCAAGATCTGGCGATCTTTCAGCAGGACAATGCACGTGCACACTCTGCAAGATTAACAATTGAACTTTCTCAATGAGAACAACATCAATGTCATGGAATGGCCAGCGTTTCTCACCCGATCTGAGCCCTATTGAACATTTGTGGGATCAGTTAGGCCAAGGTATTCAACGGAGGACACCTAGGCCTACTACCCGAAACCAGCTGATCCAAGCTCTGCAAAGAAGAATGGAATAATGTTCCCCAACACAGAATTCAAACCCTGGTCAGCAGTATGCGCCGCAGATGTATAGCATGTGTTGATGCTCGAGGTGGCCACATCCCATATTGAACAGAAAAATTTTGTGTGGACTTTCAATTAGGGCAGTTAATGACATTTTTTGCCTGTAAGTGACGTTAATGTCGGTAGAGCGTGACATTATTTTTACGCCAGAAAAGTGAATGCTTTGTTAAGTTCTAAGCACGTCTAGGTATGAAATGTTTCAAGTATAAACAATAAAATACTTCAACATTGGCATGTGGTTACTTTTCATTGGGGTTCAGTATATTAACGTATCAATTTCAAAACACAGTGTCTTCAAGGCAAAGTATAGGCCCACATGGTAGATCATCATTACGAGGGCTTTCTTGAAATAAGGAAATTTGTATTAGAGCGTATATAGCCCAAGAATAAAACTGTTTTGCATATTTTTTTTCTTCTTCTTCTTTAACTTTTATTATTACGCATGAAAGAATGCAGCACAGATGTTAACAGCGGCACCTGGCATGATGCATTATGGGAAACCTGCACGTGCAAAGACACATCACGAGAGCATTTCGAAAACATGCTCAAATGACTGAACATATCTGGCATGTCATGTTCCTGCATTACGCTTACCAACTGTAATTATTCACATTTAGCGCCACTCTGCTATTAGGTAATCTGGGCAGAATAATTATGTTTTCAGGACAACAACAATAGATTTTACAGCCCCTTTTCTTGGTTCAGTCCACGACATGCTCTTGCGCATTTCGTTAATTGCCATTCCACCATATATGCTTTGTTTCCGTGCATACGTCTCTCAATTACTCAAGATGCTCATATACTGTGGAATTTACTCGTAACCAATTAAGTCCACAGATACGCCAACAACACACCTGGGAACGTTTTGTGTTTTTCTTTGATGTATTCACCGCCGATTACAATGACTGCAGTGAATAATGTGAAGCGTGCTCAAGTAGATGCGGTTTTTGTGAAACTGAGGTTAAGCACACATTACACGTCACACACACATACACACACACACACACACACACACACACACACACACACACACACACACATCTGCCCAAGACGGAATAAGAGAAGTGACGCAAAATGAATATAGGATAGTATCTTCATGTATAATATGTGAATATATTATAGTATATGAATAACGGAACATAACGCTCTTTTCAACTGTTTTACAGCATCCGGGTACCTATTTTGACACCCACAGTAACTGTTTTATAATGTTTAAACAGATCCAAATCGTCTCCACGTTTTTTTTTTTTTTTTTTTTTTTTTTGTTTTGTTTTGTTTTGTTTGTGTGGCTGGTTTTTTTGTCTGTTTGTTTGTTTGTTTGGTTTTTTGTGTGTGTTTTTTTTTTTTTTTTGTTTTTGTTTTTTGTTTCTTATGTTTTTTGAGGGGGGGGGGGTCCGCATTAAATTTGTTGGTACCAAACCGTTCTAATGATAAGGTTTTTTGGGGGGATGAGGGTCAATATGGTGGTTGATTGGTTGGTTGGCTGCCATATTGGGTAGTCTCAGCCCATTGAAAGATAATAAGAGCAAGCAGAGATCATACCAATCATGTAAGAACTCCACAGCGAAAGCTTTTGTTTGTGATATTGACTTTCTGCAAGAATGCCATGTGTTTGTAGTGCAGTTTCAGGAGTTGTTCCAGAAGTCGTTTGCAAAATAATAATATCTTCCTTTAACAATGATTCGAATGCCTGGAGTCTCTCCTCCATAGTGTGACCTGCTGTTTTCACCCATGATGATATTAACAAAAAACAATAATGACAACAACATAACTCGATCAATGATGACAATTTTTTATGTTTCCGTTCTGAAAATAGGTAATTTATTGTCAGTAATTTATTGTTTCCATTACCATGGTAATATTGTTCAGTGAAATTGGTAAAACAGTTAGTTTGCGCTAAGGAAGTCCAAAACTTGCTTAAAATTTCATCCGAAGTTTACGTAACAAAGATAAATACTGTAGTCTAATTAGTCAAACAGGTTAGATATGTCTGTCAAAACTTAAGAAGTTGCCCCGCTGCGCTTTCTGGCTTTGAGCATTTTCATGCGTGCGCATAGTGGTGATTGATGACTCATGGGGTCAAAAGCTGTGAAAACGGAGAATATGTCCCTCTGGTAGCATGTTTTACGCTTCATGAATGGTTAAAGGTAGTTATGGGTAATTTTACTCAGCTATCGGTGACTTTTTGAAGTGAGCATTGGTTATTGTTGCGCGCGTCAATGTGTAATGGCTGGTAACAATAGTGACCAGCAGCTAATAAGCGTATCTCAGATGCCAGAAAAATAAAACCCAGCTAGACGGCTATTGTACATCTGGCCACGACCGACTTCTGGCAATTGACAAAAGTGCGTATGTGGGTAATTATCACGCAGAGAGATGACACAGGAAATAATCATGTTTCAATTAGTTTGTCTTCTTCCAGGACAACTGATTATTAATCCCCAAAGAATAAACTGTAAGCACCTGTCTACCGAAGCCAGACCGCGTGTCTACGTGAACATGTGCCAGCATTTTACTCGCACTGTTTCCATGCGCAGGTGGCCGCGTGTCAATCACTGAAGCCACCAATACAGGGGAAACCATGTCAGGTCCCTTGGTGCAATGATTATTTCGTTAGTTTTAGAAATGGAGGTAAATGATTCCATAAATCTAAACTGCAATAATTACATTTCAAATAGGGTTCACAGCAACATGCACGGGACTCAACAACATACCATAATATGTATTTTTGTGCATGCCTAATAATTTTTCCTTTCAATATAGTGTATTCAAAGTCAACAGTTAAACAACCCGTTGTATATTTTGTTGCATGCGTTATAAAGTATTCATTAAAAGTAAACAAATAAACAAATCATACCCCCCAAAAAATGACAAACAAACGAAAACCAAAACAGCAAACAAAGAAAAATACGTTTTAACATTACAACAAACATTTTTACATCTTGCCATTACACACGGAAAATCATGCTTGAATTTTGCCGTGCGAATATAGACCGATATTTCATTATTCTCGGCATATCAAGGAAATAAATGTTACTCAGAGTGAAAGCCATGAAGTACATGCAGAGAGAGAACATACCACAGTCTCTTTTGAACTTCCATCAAGTAAGGGTTTTTTATTCCAGGATACCAATTATGTGCGACTACACCCAGGGCAACTGCCAGCACCTCCCATATCAGCATGGGATGTGATCTTGTGGAATAGAATCCTGCAGTTGCAGCAATGCATCCCACCATACATGAAGGCTCTAGTGCATATGTCCCATACGTTCAGCCAATTGGTCAGAAATGTCACATTTACAAACACAGAGTATTTGATTTTGACACTTCGAACTTCTTTGTCATATAACTTTTTCGAACAATATATACAGGTGTGGCGATTTAGGTGTTCCATCCATTAGACATTAGACAGACACGCAGAAAGAGAGAGAGAGAGAGAGAGAGAGAGAGAGAGAGAGAGAGAGAGAGAGAGAGAGAGAGAGAGAGAGAGAGAGAGAGAGAGAGAGAGGATGGTATTTCCATCGCATATCCAATAAAGCGAAACGGTCGAAACCCGGCATGAGTATGGGACCATCGAATCCCAAGCACACAATAAGGGGTACCACTTTACCTCTTGAGAGATGTTTAATCAAGCAAATTTAAAAACATATACCATCATACATGCTGCACTTTGCTCTCTCACACATTTCGTGTACTATGAATAATTATATTGCTTTGTGCGTCATATTCTTTCATACACTATATATATATATATTTACTTAACTTCCTGTATGTTCTTCCTGTCACCGATGACAAATGCTTCATTATTAATCATAATTTGTCACCCATCTAGCTGGATTTTTTTTGCGAAACACCTACCCATGATCTGTCCAGTTGTTCATGGTTCATTGTAATGTTTCGCATTAACTGAGTGTTAAATTTTGCAAGAATAAACGTAACACGCTGGCTACGGTCCAGATTGTGTTGATACACAACTTTGATGTACCTTATCTTCCTTTCGGCGGCTTATTTTATCATTCAAACACACACAATGCGTGAAATCAACTATCTGTTTTCATTTGAAATGCTATTCAAAGCTCACTGTTAAATCTTGTAAAAAGAATTGGAAGATAAACGTTCCAGAAAGATGTTTCTTTTGTCCAGAGAATTGAAAGGAACATACATGTCGGATACTACAGGTCAAAGCACAGACACAGAAACCGTCCACTGATTCACATCTTAGTTTGATTTATAGCGTCTATTGTAACGTCATGTTTTTCTTCATCCTTTTCTTGCGTGCTGCCCCAAAACAATTCATATTTATAATGATAAGATGACTCGGTATTTTTTGTAAATATGCGTGATCACGAGACGTTCATACAGGGCTGTGCTCTCAATAAAATCTGGCACCACGTAAAAAATGCACATAACAACTGCCGCCTCCCCGAATATTGCGTGTCTGAAGGTATTTGAATTTAAGAACCCTGGTGGTGATTTTTCACCCTGCCTTCTTAAAGCACCTGCTTTGTTCGTTACATCTCATCATGGAACTTTGCATCGAAGCTTCATATTTTGACGATCATACATTCATCATACCACGAATTCTCCATGAAAGGTCGTAACGGGTCATTGTATTTGAATCAGGAGGACCAAATTATGCTTATTCCAAACGCGTGTTGTTCTGCTTGTTTTCGTGTACTTTCTCTGAGCTGTGACCCTCGCATTGTGTCAAAGAGGGTGCATGCAATTATAATATCAATTACTGTTTTCTGTAGCATTTGGTTTGTGCATGGGTGCATTGGTTCAATGTCGCGCATAAAAGACCATTGGAAGCATATTTCCGTCATAAGAATGAAAATACTGCCACTTGTTCCAAATATTTTCGAGTAAAGTGAAGTCCAAGTCATCTGTTTGTGAATGAAAACTGGGTGGTGCACAACGTTATATTTTTTACTCATAAAGTAATTGGAGGCTGAACTTTGAAATATCTGCACTAAAGCACAAGATAAAAATAAATAAAGAAAATATCTTTGGCTTATGTTATTATTTATCATAATCCATGTTACTATGTACAATTATGAACGTATAATCATGCAATAAATAAGAATTGACAAGAAGATTCAAATAATTGTTATCAGCATAATGTAGGAAACGAACATACGTACATTATATGAACAGGAGAGGCATTTAGATCACAAGAAAAGGTTCTCTGTTGTTGGTTTGTGATATCCTTAATTACTAATGCATCCCCCTAAAAATACTGGTAGGCCTATAGGTAAATTCAGTAGCTTGTGATACTGTGTTTAGAAAAGTCCAGTCGTATATTTTAACTCTTTCAATGCCGATTCAGTGCCAATCACGTCTTAAGTCGATCTATTAAAGGGAAACAGTCTGAATTATCACAAGGATCTCAGATTCGTATTCCTCGCAAAAGGAACTTTCCTTCAAATAAAGCCATGCCTCTAGTTCCAAAGAAAATATCCCAGGCAATAGCTCTTCTTGGCGCGCATTGAGCCCAATGCGGGCCGAAAAAAGCTGTTGACTCAGTCCAAAATTTGACACTAAAAGAGTTCATTTAGGATCAGTGAGTAAGTAAGTGAGTAAGTAAGTCAGTCAGTCAGTAAGTAAATTTATTCAGTACTATGAGGCCTCAGGCCTATTGTACAATACATTGAATACAAAAGTATGATACATAATTGCCAGAGGGACAAGATACAATAACTTAATTTTCAAAAACAGGAGAGCTTAATATTTTGTCTCTTTTCTTAAATGCATGATATAAGAACACAGCAATTTGACACAATATTGATGGATTTTCTGAAAACATAAGAGCAATGAACTTCTGCTCATTTGGATATGTTACATAATACCTTGGTAAATAATTAATCCGTAAATCATGATGAATTGGGCACACTAATAAAAATTGAAATTCACCTTCAATACTTCTTTCATTACAAAGGACACATAAACGGTTGTTAATATCGGAATCGTGATGTCTGCCAGAGTCTATTGTCAAACTATGATTAGAGACTCAAACTTTTGCCAATGATATGAGATATTTTCTTATTGAGATGGACATTAAATATTTTTCAGGCTTCGGGGACTTTTAAATTTACAATAGTTTTCACACTTTGGGCTGTCGTGTAAGTTTCTTGTCGAATCCTGTTGAAAGCAATCTTTAACCCTCTGCACAAACACTTAAAAAAATAATCTTCAGAACCTACTTCTTGGCATATCCAAATATGACTAAAACCAAATTTATCAAGTAACTATTTAATATGTGTTGCCCAAGTTGTCCTTCCATTTTCATCTAATCGTTTTAACATAAGATAACAGGCCTTTGGCATTCTACCATCAGGCATTTTTAATAATTTCAACCAAAATTTAATACATTTTTATTTTTTGTAATGTACAGTACTAAGTGATGGACGACCATATTCTCCTAAAGCTGCCATGTTACTGGATTTGGATGAAATTCCAAGAATATATTTACAATATCGTGTTTGAATATCTTCAATATGTTTTCAGTACCGGTATCCCAAAACCTGTGCCCCATATGTAAGAATCGGGACAACCATCTTGTCAAATACCTCCATAGCTACTGGGAAAGGCAAACCATTAAATTACAGTCCAAAATTTGACACTTAAAGAGTTCATTTAGGATCGATACTGTAATGAAAGGAATTAGCATGTTGCCAGTTGTTGCTAGTGTAATTTTCAATTCTTATATGTCCCAAAATGCATCCGCTTTAAACTGTTGGTGCAGGTAAATTCGGTTGTTTGTGGTTCTGTATTTACAACATTTCAGGCGTACATTTTGATTTAGGACGAAAAAAAAACAACAGTAATGAAATGAATTACTGTGCTACTTGTAGTTGCTAGCGCAATATTTAACAGTCCCAAAATTTTGACTGTTCAGTTAATATCTTCTTTTTTGACCTTCAAGTAGGCAAAGAACAATTATAAACTGTTGAACAATTGGTTGTGTCAAAAACGCGTTTGCTCGCGAACCGACGTGATGTAGGTGCTGAATGTTTAGAAGAAATTAATATTTGTTCTTGACCTTCATTAGTGGTCTCAATAATAAACTTTTATGATTAATGTTTCCAAATTATTGTTTCACGTGTAAAATGAAACGTCTCAACTGAGTTTAGATGAATAAACAAACCAACAAACTGACACCATGTATATAAAAGAAACAAGAGATCCTTGACCTGATCGTTCATTGACAATATCATCAATTTGTTGGGAACCTCCACGCAAATGTGCGTTGTAATATAGAAATAAATTTTCTGAAGCCGCACATGGATCAAAATGACTCAGATTTGACAATGTTGTACCACGAATAACATGAATAACTTTTTAAGACCATTGCGCAGCAGTCTAGTCAAATGTACAAGGGGACAGATTAAGTTCTACACCCTATTTAAGCTGGTTTATGGGCTCAAAGCTAACGTTCTGGGACTTTCTCTTCTGTTCGCATGCGGCGAAAACTAGCAAATATTGTACCTTCGTGCCAATCAGCCACAAAAAAGGTCATATCTGGTTACAATGCCTCCTGGATATATCCAGGTGAGGCATTAACATGTCAACTTTTGTACTATTTACAATGATAGCCTCATTCCGAAACTTACGTAGCTGGCAACTCTACACCAACTTATTTTATCTTAGGGGTGGGAAACATGTGGCGGGGGCAAGGGAGATAATCTTCAGGTGAATAGTTTAGAAGGAGGTGAAGAAGATTTGCATCGTTGAGGCAGCTCGGACGAGACTGAACCACTGTAGTTTGTCTGACCTTAAGTCTTGGCAGGTCGTACATAATATTGCTCATCCTTTAATGACACAGTCATTTTGAAAGTCTTGGAGTGAACACTGTATGAGACGTACTTAATTGTAGTAATTATTAGAGATTAAATGAAGAAGGCAAAAAAATACTGTTACACAGTTCACTTGCGAGAGACAGATCTTAACGAGGTTGGGTGCCCCTTCGCAGTGCCTTGAAACTTGTTGTACACGCAGCTGTCGACGATACAATACCTGTACATATATCGCGCAATTCGCTTATTAACTCTTTCTGTGCCAATCACGACTCAAGTCGATCTACTTAAGTCAGACTAGTCTGAATTAACATTAGAATCCCAGATCCGCATTCCTCGTAAGAAGACGATTTATTCAAGTACCAGAATGCCTGTAGTTCAAGAGAGAATATCCCAGGTCAACAGCTTTTCTCGGCGTGAATTGGGTGCACTGCACCCAATGCGCGATGAGAAAAGCTGTTGACTCAGTCCAAAATTTGGCACTGAAAGAATTAAGCCCTGGTCAATGAGGAACGGATATGAAATATTATGTGTTTGTAGCCAACAATGGAGTGATTTAAAAGATTTACACGTCCACCATTCTACCACACATAACTATATACTCCACTGTTATTGACAAGGTAAAACAATATTGATCAGTGAATATTGTCTGCCATGTTTTAACTCTTAAGTCACGTCACAGAGGGTTCTTTTTTTTCAACAAAACACATCCATCTATGTTGATATGGCAGAAATAAATCGAAAGTGTATATCAATTTCAAGATCAGAAAGATTACCATATTTAAACTCTCGCCAATTTTCAAACGGTTTTGTCAAATCCAACTAAAGGTACTACCCCACATGCATCAAATAATGTAAATTGCTAAAAATGCAATTTAAAAAGAGAAAATCTTCTATAGCTGTCACAGTGATTTATGAAACCTAGCTACAGCATTACCAAACAAACAAACACACAAATATGAAAAAACACCTTTACATCAACCAAATGATTGATTCCCAGCAAAACCGTAATATCGGCCAAAGCACTACATTGGTTGTCAGCAGAGATTTTGCTTTTACGTACTTTGCTATGTTTGGTTCTATGTGCTCGGTTAACTTCGCAAAACAGTTTAAGGAATAGTAAAGTTGGAACTTGTAGTACTTGTAGAAGTGTCACTGACGAAAGTCGAACTATTCAATAAATGAATAAATAAATCAATAAAACGAACTAAAAATAGATTATATAATACATGTATACCTGAAATTGAAAAGAACAGAACACAAAAAAACAAACAAACAAAAAACAAAACCACCCCCAACCCGAATTACTGAATAAATAAATATAAATAAATAATTATAAATAAATAAATAAATTACGGAAGAAAATAGATGGAAGGAGACAGGAATGAATGACAAATGTACATACATACAGACAAACAGACAGACAGACACACACACACACACACACACACACACACGCACGCGCGCGCGCACACACACACACACACACAGACAGTGCAGCAGGCCAGATAGATAGATGGACCGACAGGCAGGCAGGCAGGCAGGCAGGCAGGCGGAGAGGCAGGCAGGTCGGCAGGCAGACGGGCAGGCCGGCGGGTGGGCAGTCAGGCAGTCAGGCAGGCGGGCAGGCGGGCGGGAAGGAAGGCGGGCATGCAGGCAGGCAGGCAGGCAAGCAGGCAGATAAACAGTTCGAAAGATTCCAGACGGCCTCTTGTTACTAACATTCTTTGCCGTTCAGCGGGCTTTTACAGTAGTCCAGACAGGTCAGTGCTGCTTGCATATTGATGCAGGAAATGGCAGTATCAAGTGCATTATTATCGTCCTGGATCTCAGGCTCACGAACTGGATTCCTTTCTTTATTCGCAGGGAGCTGCATTGAGTTGCGTCAATTTATTTTGTGCTTTTTAATTTTAATGATAATATGGGTTGATGTCTATTTTATGACTTCAAACCAAGCTTATCGAAATATTCAAACGCAACGTGATCCACGTATGACAGAATCCTGTTCTACTTGCTTCCACTTCCGAGACCAATGTCCTCAACCCCAGTTTCATAGTATATACCCGCGAAATTCCGTTTTGAAATAAGCATCAATCAACCAACTTCCGGTTTGGTCGACCACATTTAAATCAAAGTGGATTGCATATGATTAGACATAATGGGATGTGTGTGGATCGGATGCAAGATTTACGCATCCGCAGTACGAAAGGAGAAAGAGCACGTCATGTGTAAATCATGGGAAACCGTGCCTCAATTTCCCCTTAAAGGCATGCAGAACAAAAACTGCCACTATTTCATACAGAGCCTGAGCACGTGTTTTCAGAGTGAACTGAACTGTTTATTGATCTGCAGATTCATGATAAGTTTGCGAAAACATTTTGGAAGCTGAATGTCACGCTTTGCTGATCTTCTTGTGACAAAGACTGGCTGCTAACGCTGCCCGTCCCTACAATTCTTGGGCAACAACGACGCTGGATCGATTATCCTCAAAACTGTCTTGTAGCTGATGCAGCTGTAAGCTTCAGGTCTAAATACGTTCGTTTTCGTTGGATAATATGTAGAGTAGCACCACTTTGCAAACGTACTGAGCTTCACAGATGTTTTCAGAAAAATAATGTTACTGCCTCCCCGGGGGGGGGGGGGCAAATACTCAGCATCAGGGTGGGTGTGTGCCTCGGACATTTTTATACAATACCCTATTTTAATCCTACATTTCGGGGGACTTTTCTAATCCTGGGAGTAATAAAAATAGGGCCTTTGCCGTGGCACATACCCAGTACAATCATACATGGGAGTCCCCCCCCCCCCGTTACCGCGTTTACTAGGTATATTATTTCCAATCTTCGAAATATTTGATTTATTCTCTCGCAATAATAACATGAATAAATATTTGTCTGCGCGCTACCCGTACATACGCACCAGGTAGTAGCAATATCTGACTTCATGCTACGATGAAAATCCAGTAGCCAGACTACACAAGTAACCACCCAATTCAGTTTCCTTCCATTTTTTCGCTTCACAGTTATGTTGGATCTTAGTTTCCGTATGCTTTTGACAAACAGGACAAGAAAATCGATTTATAGATGTACGACATGCGCGAGTTGGATATAAGCAAAATATAATATTTCCTCGTTTATTGTTTAATCTGCCTGAGCACACTGGGGACACGGTGATACGGGCGGAGCGGACGGTGCGTCAGACACGTATCAAGTGAAAAGATATGTATACATAGAACCTGCAAAACACATGAAATATGTTGTCTCCCTGCACCACGGTGCTGTGGGAATGCATGTATGCCGGTGGAACGAGTCTTGCTGTGTCTACTTGCTGACGAAGCGATGTATTTTGGGTTTCAAGACTTCCTTATTAAGTATGGGTCTGCACAGCAATTCTTTTTGACTGAAAAGGGCGTGACTCAGCCAGATCCGTTCTTCAATGCGCTTTGCATTTGTAAACAATAAGATGAAGTAATGGTCTTTCCATCAATATAGACAGAAAGCAGTGTTGTGGTAAAAAGGTATTTACAGACCTGCGTCACTTCTAGGTTATGTTTTATGCGACAGGAATATTCGATATGACACTGATTTAGAATAATGCCGATGGAAAAGCAACCTATCTTGCCTCAAGTCGCGGCCATCACTGAATTACATTTTATAAAACGAATCAGTTTACGAAGAAACAGATAAACTGAACCACACGTGGACTCTCCTTGGTGTTGTTTAGACAGCTCACATCGATGAGAAGTTGAGGCCTAAACGACATTTTTCCGTATGCTGTTGCCAAATTTTGTTCTGTCAATATTATCGTGACCGTACAGCTTGCCACGCAAGCAGTTCTTTAATTTTGTAGATTTTCATTCAAATGCGTTTTTACACTTGAAGGACCACTTTATGACAATGAGGACAAAGTTTCTAAATATGTTTCGGATGAACACTTTGCTAGCAGTGAACTTCCTTATGTCAAACTTTTTTTTCCTGTTTGATACATTTTCCAGTGACAATGACTTTCGATATATTACTTTTCAAACAAGTGACCCCGTTCGTAGCCAAATGATTGGATACACTCAGCATTCAGTTCACACCTCTATCTCCCAACCGCGAGACATAAATTATCCGCATAAAGCAGGCGTGGGGTACGCGACAGCTGAAACAGAATCTTCAAATGCCGATTATTTAGCACATCCAGTAGTAAGAGTGGCTGGGGAAAAAGCAATGGCAGCTAGATACACCCCTGTTTTACTCCTCAAAAATATCATCATGAACAGACGTAACCAAGAGGTTTGGTTTAAACATATTTTATTTAAAAAAACAATTGGTCAACAGGCACATTGCCTATATGAAGACCTCTTGTACAAGCAGTGACAATAAAGACATGGAGGTGTTGCACTGCCAGATAACTGACAGTTGGTACATCACATTACGTACAGATAGGAGAAGAGGAGTGGAAAAAACGAACGAGAAGACTATTGGGCGAGCACAGGTGCTAAGTATAATCTACCACACCTTAGTCTAGCGATGGGATATACAGTCACGTAGCATATTGCAAATTTAAAGTAGCTTATGTTTCAATCTTTCGGTCGATTTGATGTGACTCAGAATTGGTCGAAAAATATCGTAATTGAAATTCTTTGTTTTTGCCACTTGTGCCAAACAGGGTTTCAGATTGAGCAATGAGACTGGCATGATTGCAGCTTAGAGTTTGTCCCTTTGTGTAGCATATTCGCTACATTGAAAAAGTGGTGGAAATAATCTTCAGCAGAATATCCACAGAAACATGGTGGTGAAGCCAACAAACCCATCTTGTACAAGTCTGAATTCAACTGGCTGAAACCCATTCTCATTCTAGCATGGATTATGCCAATCTTCTTTTCCCCAAAATTAAATTATTCGTTCCTTTTAGGTTTGTGTTTTATTTAATTTGCTTTTAAAATTGTCAATATTTTTCGGAATGTTTCATTGCTTTTGAAAGAAGATTCTATTCTCTAATGGTAGATGGAAAGAAAGGGTTGTAGTGCATGTTTTTCTTATTAGAAAGAGAAGTAATAGTCTGTCTTGATCTTTTTCTACCACTTGTTGGATGAGGGACAAATTTACAGAGATGATCGGGTGCAAGTCTGTTTATTATTTTATCTATGAGATCTAATTTTTGTTTGCGACGCCTATCGGAAAGGGATTCCCACCCTGTTTCTTTATATATTTTACTATGGCTTGTAAGACTCATTACTCCTGTTACTACCCGGGCTGCTTCCAGTTGAATACTTTCAAGTAAAACTTTGTCCGCCTGTGTGCACCCATCCCAGACAAGAGCTTTCATAAGGTCCAAAAACAATCTTACCTGAAATTTTAAATGTAACGTCCAGTAGAGAGGGCCGATACATTCCAATACAATTTTCTTTTACAGCTAGATAAATAGATGATAGCTGTTAATGTGATCGAACGCTTTCGACATATCTATTATAAAATATGTCAAGATATAAATGAACGAAGCGCGTATAGCTTACTTTACCGTAAATGTATGAACAGAACAAACAAAGCATCCTTTTGAACAGGGATTTTACTTCACATCATGAAAAGTTTGCAATATCACACTGGCCACCACAATCTAGAATTATTTCAGGCTGTGTGCACTTCATTGAACATGTCGAGAGAACAGGACATTCATCTTGGAAAGCTGTTCTAGGGCTGAAGATGTCCGTTTGATTTCCGGTAAAATACCGAAAATGGAAAGGATTTGGATGGTACACCAAGGGGAATCGGGGGCGGGGCATAGCAAGCACCAATCTCCGCTCCCCCCTCTCCGGCGCGCGCGCGCGCGCGCACACACACACAAAAGCCGATGCGTTCTTTCGGCTTGATCTGCCCGCTATCAGAGCAAAATCAAGATCACGAGCCTCTTTCGTATTCAACATTATTCAAAATTACCAGGTTTATAAATGTGTATTAGATAAGTAATTCTCGCTGAACTCCGGTAGACAAATCACATTATAAATGTGTATTAGATAATTAATCCTCGCTGAACTCCGGAAGACAAATCACATTGTCAAAGAAAAAAAAGTTTACTCAATGAAATTGTTATTGGGAGACAGGGGTTGGGAAAGAGGATAACATGTCGGTGCTAATACCTATTCATCCTGATAATTTTGTTGTGTAGCCCAACAGTCACAGTTTTTGAGCTGCAAATACTTTCAGCACTATATTTTTCTATGTCAGTGTCCGAATATAGGAGACCTCTGTATTTTTGTCAAAACTTAAAAAAAAAAAAAAAAAAAAGGAAATGGAAGAAAAAAATGTTAGCCCGTGAAAGAAGAATACTCCCGCCACAATAAGGTTGAAGCGTGTTAACAACTTCGTTTCACTTGCCTTTTTAATCGCTTATGCCAAGCGGTTATAATGACGCAACTCCAAGCTACCGCACTCAACATATGCTTCATTTCCCAGAATCCCATGCTACAACAAATCTGTTATTACTATCAACAGCACGGATGTGTCATTCAAATGAGCTATTCTTTGATTCCTGGAACTTGCTATCCTTGTGCGGAATGAAATCAGAATTAGGTAAAGGCTCATAAGCCGAATGAAAATTGTACAGACAGTTCTGGAAGTAGATGTGCGCCTTTTTCTGCAGATCCGTTTTCACTCAGGTGGAAATCAGATGAACAATCATGTTACAAACTTAGCGTCAAAACAAGCTCCGGCCGTCAGCATGGTGCCATTGTCTCCCGTGTCCATTGTAAATTGTAAATTGTAAATTACAGTTTTCTTAGAAAATGCTCCTTTTTATTTACGAATAGTTCTGTGCGTCTCGTTCAACTGTACTATTTTTAGAAATGTCCGTTTTCTTTGGTTGATTACATCATTTTTGCGTCCCCACTTTCTCCAGCCAAAAATTGATTGGCATGACTTATGCTGGAAAATGTTTCATATGGTGTTTTATACATTATGAGGACACCCAGATCAAGGACACAAAGGTCAATAGTTATATCGTTAGTATACCTCTTAGTCTGTGACTATTTCAAATTTCATCTACTACATTAGAATCACCTGCCCAATGTGTTTACAATTCCGCTTTAATCGCTTTCTTTCTTATAAAAAATAATCGAATGGGGTCCTTTTTCATGTTGTAGCGTGTTGGATAGTTTAAATGAATTATTTAATAAGACATCTCTACGTTGAACCAAAAGGGAAACATTACATTAAAGCAGATTATAAGTTTCAGCTTTGATAGCAGCATCCATTAAGACTGGAAATTCCATGGTTAAAATTGTTTAGTATCAAACAGTCAGGTTGGAATTCTAATATATAAGGGAACGGCAGACATAAAGATTGTACATCACATAAAAGAAATTATTTAGTATCAGATTTTATTGCGTGAACAGCAGCTTCATTTTTGTTTTCATAATTTTTTTTCTCACGTGCATAAAATGATCACCGGGATCAAATATAGTTAGGCAGTGCAATTTTGTCGTGTGTAAAGACGCTTGGCGCAGCATTTTGCACAAAATATCATTGCACACATACACCCCCATGATATATATATATATATATATATATATATATATATATATATATATATATATATATATATATATATATATATATATATATATATATATATATATATATATATATATATATATATACATATATAATATGTATTATCGGTTTTTGGCTATGTACTTGTTTTGGTTTATTTTTTTTACATATTCACTAACTTTATCGTATGTCTATCCGGTAAATCTGCAACAAGGAGCCCACACTTCCTGGCATGTGACTCAGGCTGGAAAACAATTTGGTGCCTCTGTGTTTCGGTTTGTGCAGAGTTGACATGAAATCATGCACATAGTAATAATTTATTTTTGTTCCGTTCTTGTTTGCGATGTACAAAAGATGATAATATTACTCTCTTGGCAGTAGACCCTTTCTTGTTTACTTTCTGGCGGAAATTGATGGAAGCTAATCAATTTCTTCACATGAAAGACAGAATTTAGTTACTTCAATAACATTTTTCTGACAAGTTACAAGGCAAAACAATTTTGAACATTTGCGCAAAGTAAGCGCCAATGTATCATGGCGTTTAAGAATATGCAAGTATGGAGTCTTTCGAAAAAAGTTCTCACTTTGAGGCTGACTTTGCAAACAGTACTTTTGACATCGATCATTTGCAGGTTCACTTGACTTACGAAG
Organism: Hermodice carunculata; assembly: GCA_964020975.1. Lineage (NCBI taxonomy): Eukaryota > Metazoa > Annelida > Polychaeta > Eunicida > Amphinomidae > Hermodice > Hermodice carunculata. Next base: position 8,358,281 of record OZ026619.1, read on the forward strand.
CCATTCCCCTCCTGCGTAGCATTCGGTTCAGAGGGCTGTTGCTTTTAGCAATCTTGTTTGGGATAATGTCAAGGCACGTGCACCTGGATAGGATATAATAATATTATGGTCAAAGTGCGTGTGTGTCAAGTCGCCGACCAATTCAGCTCTAAACGCCTTTAAATTAGTTTGTTTACCGACGAACAATGGGGAATTAGCTTTGTCATTGACACAGACAGTAGTGCCTGCTCCTTCCCTGGTGCAGACTCCTTCGTGAGACGGAATAACTCGATCGGCAAAATCAATTAACATCCCGTGTGAAAATAAGCGAAGGAATTTTCAGTCCGTCACTTGCACGCACTCTGGTGTTAGATTTATTAACTACGAGTCTTGGGCCCTCACGGGTAACGCGCCTTCTGGTTTCCGTGAAGCCACGGGAATGAGGGATTCAGGAAGGGTTTGCTTGAGAACATACAGGTCGAGAAGTGCCACGTGGCTTGGTTAGTGTGAGAGAGGGTATTGTCCTTGGAAGGGGTTCTCTTTTTAATGGAGGTAATATGAGTCCTTTTTTTTCTCAAGTTGTCAATATTAGATGTAATTGTAATGGATTCACCTGGAGGCAGCTAAAGACGAATTTCCTGGCAGATCGATAGAGGGTTTGCTGTCTATAATGAGGAAATAATCCCACTTGGTCCTTCATATATTCACGATTGCATGCAAAACCGAGCAACACAAGAATTGTATCAAACAATGATATATCGGCGAATACATTATCATTATGACCATCCAAACACCATGACTTCAACCTGCTTATACGGATTGTACAAGTCTTGTCGTCAGTACTTCAGTGAAAAAAACCTTGGATCTGTTACCTTGTGTTTATTAAAATTAATTATTCCGATCAAATGTGTCATAGCATCCAAGACACCCGCTCCCCCCGCGCCCCGCCCTTTCGCAACGGGGAAAATGAAATCTGGTACACAATTCAAATAATTCTGCGGGTGGATTATGGTTATTATATGCCTCAGGAGTGAGTGTAACTGTTTATCAGTGATGTTGGGGTTCCGCGTAGAATTAGATCTCTACGCCAAATACGCAGCTGTTATTCGGAATTTCAAGGGGCCGTCACCATCCGGAAAACACCTGAAATTTTGCTTAATCGGGAGGCAGGGATGACGCCCAATCCATTAAACTCACGACGTCCACCCAACCCTCGTCATATCAGTCGCCAAGTCTTACAGTAAAGCACCAGTAAATTCAGAATTAAGTGATGCACGTGTTGATCCTTCTTCCCCAAGCTGTCTTACGAGGTTCTTGTTCTGGTGGCATCTTGATAAGTCTGTGTGTGTGTGAACACAGGCTCCTTGCTTTCCCTCAAATTCTTTCTTTCTTTCTTTCTTTCTTTCTTTCTTTCTTTCTTTCTTTCTTTCTTTCTTTCTTTCTTTCTTTCTTTCTTTCCATCTATCTCTCTATCTCTCTGTCTATCTATCTATCTATCTATCTATCTATCTATCTATCTATCTATCTATCTATCTATCTATCTATCTATCTATCTATCTGTCTGTCTGTCTGTCCCTCCGTCCGTCCATCCATCCATCCATCCAACCACCCATCTTTT